>SKCR01019043.1:0-43735 GCA_019454045.1 Zanthoxylum bungeanum | reverse complement strand
AGCGTATTGATTGTCGCAAGTACTAGCGATGCAAGTCTCAGGTTAAGACCAAATACACCTACCCTGAAGCGGACTCCCATAGACACATAGTCATACTACCACTGGGATTCCGGGGGTTTATCCAGAGCGAAGCTGTTTTCCGTACCATCGGTAAACACAACCTCCTACCACACTTGCATAAGTATCCAATACTTAAATATATGAGTACTATACTGTTACGCTTCCATAACACGCACAAGTACGATACTAGTCTATTCCGCATTATCGATGTACAGTCTCGATAATACTACGACTAGGGATATTTAATGATTAAACTTTTATGGATTGATACTGTCTCATATCATCTCAATCCGGAACTAATCATAAGGACTTTCATCATTGACACATTTAAGTAATCTAATTACGAAATGATAAAAGGTAATTTTCATTACTACATAGTTAATTTGTACAAAAACCACAATGTTTTTACAAACAGTGACGCTATGGGTCATAACTGTCCAACATCAACATCATACCTTTGACCATAGGTAGGACACTTTCCGTACCCTAGATCAATAGGCGGGGATACAGTGAGGCGAGGGATCGTATCATATGTAAATCGCATGCAGAACGGGTATATATATCTTTCCTTCTCATTTGGGGGCTTTGGCATGTTGCTAGATGTCAACCTTGGTCATTGAAATCGAACGACCATCAGATCAGAGGATAATTTATGTTCGATTAAATTATCACGATTCATTTCATGTCCAACTTGAGGGAATCCAAAAGGTCACACACAACAAAGTCGAAATCAATGGTTAACAGTGCACATTACAAATTTAACAGCATATATGATTGCTGTTGGAATTGTCATAAACGGTTCAATGTGTTTAATTATTGAATAGATCATTTATGAGGTTCCATAGTGGCTTAGGGATTGGTGAATGACGATAGGGTCACTTTGGGAATTGGAATAAATAAATAAATAAATAATATGAATAGTAACGTGAATAGTATATTTTTTTTTTATTTGTTATTTAATTTGAATTCCAATTCGGCTCAAACTCTTATTAGGGTTTTATAATCTCATTAAACCACTAAATTAAGATCCAATGGCTAATATTAAATTAGCATTTATCCCACATCGGATTCTTAATTAATTTTGTTGTCTTTGGAGCACCTATATAAACCCAAAGAATTCTTCACAAATTTTTGCACCAAACCTTTCATATCTTGGGTTTATATAAGTGAGAAACTCTAAAGTTTAAGAGTAAGCCACTGATTTTGAGGATCCTTAAGTGTAATTTACTAGAGGAACCTCGAGTTAAAAGTTTTGAGGTATTTGCCTAGGCTAGCACCAAGGGCAAAATACCTGTGCACTCAAGGCGTAGTCTTGCCGTTGAGTTTTGGCTTTGGTGTGTGCACCTTTGGAGGCCGCACATTTGGGTGGATCTTTGGAACGTGGAAGAGCTTGCTGAGTTCGAGAAAATCTTGTAGATTAGAGGGTGGACTGGAGGAGTCTTCGGTTCGGTTCAAGTAAGTCTTTTTCTTTCTTTATTTTAATTAGAGTTCTTATGATAGTTAGCATGTTTAGGTTTATGTTCTTTGCATGTTTTATGAGTTTTTATGCTTAGAATATATAATACATGCCTAGGCTTGTAGAATAATCAAAACAAATGGGTCTTAGGCAAAAGGATAGCGACATCATAATTTCTTCTTGATTTTTCGCTGCGCACTCGCGGTCGCTTCCCAACACTTACTTCCATTGCTACTAAGTCTGGTTACGGTGTTCCACACTTACTTGTTCTCTGTAGTCTAATGCTGTCAAGGGTCGTTACTTAAATACATTTACGTATACCATACTTGAGGATTCACTTGTTATGCTAATTGTAACTTTGCAATAACTTATCTTCTCGATTCCATACTATGATACAAATATACCAAACCACCCATACCCGTGGCTAAGGCCATCCCAAACCCGTAGTGTTTTGATCAACTTAGACTAAGGCTGGGTACTTCTTGTAAATTACGCAAGCTAAAACATAATAGAACCTTGGTTTCATAGCAATACCGAGGAACCTTGCTGTTACGCACTTTAGTCTTTGCTTACTAGGTATTCTCTCCTACCGTTTTTGCACCTTCAAAGTATTACTTCCAAACTTCATCCTTAGTATTCTTTCATCTCCTATTTTATCCTATTATTTCGTCTGACACTGGTCCTTTTGTATCTCAATCGTTACTTGATTTCTATCTTGTCTCTATACCGCTCCATCCTAACCACTTCTTTCCTAACTCTTTAACTTAGAGTTGTCTCTCACTTTTATTCAGTTTTTAAACTACGTCTGGAGGTCTTATGTTCCGGTCTTCTCTCACTATACTTTCACTTACTCTTGGGAGTATCTTGAGGCAACTTTCAAGGTCCATCTCTGTTATTTTTGTTTAACGGGGGTTGGGAGGGTGTGAACTTATCCTTAAGACTTCCTGATTATGGTGATCTGGTTGTACATTCTGTTTATCTTATGAGCTTAGGACCATCGTGTATATATATATATATATATATAATATATATATATATATATATATATATATATATATATATATATATATATATATATATATATATATTTGATGATTTCCCTACACTAGGGCACTACTGTTAAAAACTATATGGTTTGCCTTCTCCAGCTTTACTTCTGATAATTTTCAACTTTCGAACACATTACCACCTCTGCGAAATTCCTATAAAGTCATACATTCTAAGAACTTCCTCGTACTACCCCCGTACTTCTTCCTATTTAGTCTCTATTGTTTAACCTTCTGAAGTCGTTACCTTCTCTCTCTGAGTGCCGCTATATTCTCTTTATTATTCTTTTTTAAGAAACTTACTCTACTACAAAGGTTTCTTTCTTGTCTCAGTTCCTTGAACTCCTTACATCTTTACTTTCCTGAAAAACTCTATCAACTTCAATTACTTAAGACATCTTTTACTAAATCTTTGGTTCAGGTGCTACTCTTTACCTAGTCTTACCTTCTCAATACCATGAGACTCCTTATAAGTTTTTCACTATATTCCTGAGAATCGTTCTATCTGGTCTCTTCGTACTTGTCTTTACTTCTTTAAGGGTTTTTTAATTCAACGGTGGCTTCCAGACTTAGCTCAAATTATTGTGGCTTCGAACCATTTTATCACAGGCTTCTTATCCATGTTCATTGAACTCATCAATTTGGCTATCTAGCCATCTCGCAATTTATCTAATCTGTCAATTGCTCTTATTTACTGGTTATTCTCTTTACTGGGCTCAAAATTAAGGGGTTAGCATATGCATTCCATAAGGATTTATGGATACGCATTCTGTTTTACACTTAAGCTCGGTGATGAGTTGGTTAGGTGTCTATATGCTTACTAGAATTGAGGTTTCTGGAAGGAAGGGTCGTCATTCGTTCTGCAGGAACTTGGTCGACTACTCAATGTCTTGGGGTCCCACACTATCATTAATTCTCTACACTTCTATTTTCTCATTTTGTTATCTTTGTCTCCGAATGTACTGAATTTCCTTATTACTTCTCGCGTCCCTCTTACCATTTGCATATCCTATTTCTTTGCTTTACGCCGTGATACTGAGGCTAGCGGTGGTTCGTTCTCCTAACTACTTCCCAGATCTCCACTCTCTATTCTTGCTATAAGTCTCTACTTTGACACTCTGCTCTCTGTCCATACTGATACTCTTGTCACTCCTAAATATCTCCAACCTCTCGGGTATATTCTTGTATACTTTTACATATTTCTACTAACTTGGGCTGATCTCTAGGTTCTACTGAGTTTGATTTATTCTGTGGACTTCTACTAGTACTGCAAGCCTTGTGATGACTTTCCTAGGTCTTTGGGTTATACTAGGTTCTCTTCTTTACATCCTCAAAAACTCTCTTAATCCTTTTATGGGTGATCTACCTTCTAAGGTATTCCATTTCTTACGATGAACTCTCGTCGGACTTCTTACGGTTGCCTTTATCTTCAGCTCGGAAAGAATAAGACTTCTTACTTCTGTTTCTTCCTATAAGTTTCAACTTTGGCATTATGTTCTACTGTTCATACTTGTACTCTTGTTACTCCTAAATATCTCCAACCTAACGGGACTATTCTTGTATACTTCCACGGATTTCTACTGACTTAGGCTGATCTGTAGGTTTTATTACATTTGGTCTATTATGTGGACTCCTACTATTCTTGCAAGCCTCGTGCTGACTTTCCTTGATCTTTGGGTTATACTGGGTTCTCTTCTTTGCATCCTCGAAAACTTCCTTAATCCTTTTCTAGGTGATCTACCTTCCAAGGTCTTTCATTTCTAAGATGAACTCTCGTCGGGCTTCTGATGAGTGGTATTTATATCACTTATTCCCACTCATTTAACTTAATATTTTATTTAGTTTCTCGGGTTTGATGAACGTTTTGATGTGTTTTAGTTTATTTTGCAGATAAAATAATATTGGGACTTAATGAAATCATTTAGGACGAAATATGGGTCAAATAAGGGCAATTATGGATTTGATATTTTAATTTTGGAGATTGGAAACTTGAAAGGGTCGTTTTGACGAAGTGTAGTTTTGGAAATTCCAGTTTTACGCATCTGTCATATTTTGGGTATAACTTTTTACTCCGATATCGGATTGAGCTGATTCAAGTTCCAGATTAAAGAAGACTCACAGATCTACAACTTTTAAAGAAAAAATAATTTCGAATTCTGAAGATTTCATGCCCGAAATTGATGAACCATCCAGAAGTGTGTAGTGTATAATTATTAAAGTCACTTTCAATCATTTTCAAAGCAAAAAATAAATTAATAAATAAATAATAAAAATTATCAAATCATCACCAAACATGATAAGAGATTAGTGGAGCAATTAATAATGGATTTGGTGGAGCAATTAGTGGAGCAATTAATAATTGATTTGGTGAATGATTTGATGGAGGCAAAATTTTGCCTATAAATACCAAGCCATTTCATTTGTAAAATTCATACTTTCTTCTAAGGAATTCCTTAAGAATACTAAGAAGATTGTATCTTGTTTGTTTATTTATAGCTTTTAGTAATTAATTTTCGTTTTCGCACTTTCTTTTCTTTACTTTTCAGTTTTTACTTTCCGCAATTTACTTTTACGCACAGTACTTTTCTTTCTTTAATTTTCAGTTTTTACTTTTCAGTAATGAGTAGGTAACTCCCCTTTTGCTGGGGTAAAAGGTAAAACTCTTATTACTAATATTTAGATTAATCTCCCTTAATTATAATATATAAACTAGTTAAAACCCGACTTAACGAGGATACCGCCATATTGGTCGGTTGGTAATTATTTAAATTGGTTTTAACCTGACTAAACTGGATACCTCCTGATTGGTCGGTTGGTAATTAATTATTAATTTGACTTAATCTGGATACCGCCTATATGGCTGGTTGGTAATTATCATGCAAAGTTAATATATTATATTAAGGGAGATATCTAAAATAGATGTAATAAAAGTGGATCCTTTTACCTCAGCATTTTCTTTTATTGTAATTTTACTTTATTTACTTTTCAGCAATTTACTTTTCAGCATTTACTTTTTAGCAATTTACTTTTCAGCTTTTACTTTATGTCTTTTACTTTTCAGCATTTTTATTTTATGTCTTTTATTTTTAAGTTTTTACTAGCCCTAGTTATGTGTTAGTTATCTGAGGTTGTGATGAATTCTAATATCACCAGTTTATAAGGGGTTATTTTATAGTTTGGGTAATTTAAAGGTTTACTTATTAAGTCTTAAGCTTAATGCTTCTTGTTGTCTGATCACCAATAAGATTGATGTGGTAAATCTAAAATGAATAGACTTAATAGCCCACGATCTTCCTTGAGGATAGATAACCCTTTAATAGATTTCCTTACAGGATAGACATATACCTGTCAGGCGGGGGTAGCCATAATTGGAACTTAAACTTAATGAATCCAGATAATTGGTTGACATAGACATATGGTTCAATTGGGTTAAACTGGGTATTTGCGTCTGACCATCGACAGAGGCTTTTGCATAATTTAGTGTTCCAAGTTAGTAAACTGATTTATTACACAAACATAAAATAATCACTTCATCTTTTAAATGATATTAGAATGATTCACAACCCTAGATCTTTGCGTCTTTTGTTATTTTCCTTAGTATTTTCTTTTGTCTTTTTATTTATTTATTTTGTAAAACCACTTCAACCAATCAAACAATCATTCTCTTCTCCATTTAATTAGATATTTGTAAATAAATAGATTCAATAATTAATAACAACAGTAGGAATTAAGTCCTCGTGGGATCGATATTTTTATACTACTTGAACGATACGTGCGCTTGCATTATACGTGTGTGTTTACGCCGGTCAAGTTTTTGGCGCCGTTGCCGGGGACTTATATTTCTTGAGTTATTAATTTTGAAGCTATCTAATTTACCTGTATCTAATTTTCTTTATTTTTATCTGTAATTTTTATTTCTTTCTTTTTTTCAGGTGGTTAAACAATGGAACACTATTGGGAGATTGAAAGATCAAGAGCTTTACAAGAAGATACACCCCACATCTGGGAGCAACAGTCCGTTTTCTGAGGCCTGTTGTCCAGCCCAATGATTATCACTGGATGCCAGAATCAAGTAATACTACATTTGCTAATCAGAAGCAATGGAGAGATGTGAGATATGTGACGGTAACCACCCAAGTAATTATTGCGAGTACAACTACAATCCAGGGTGGCAGAGCTATCAAAATCCTTCATGGTACGAAGAACCATCATATTTTCCATCTTATCCACCATCCACCTATGATTTTTATCAAGAACCAGAACAATCAGAGGAAGAATCATTGGTTGACATGCTCAAAGATTGTTCCAGAAACGAAAAGAAAAGTTGGATACAATGCTTGAAACAAGCCAGAATCAATTTGAAAGTATTCAGAGACAATCAGAATTCATTCAGAGGATGACAGATCAAATGAGACAATTCACAGAAAACCAGAACTACATACCTCAAGAATCAGTTTCAGATGACACTAATGAAGCCTTCAAGTACCAATCATTTCACAATGACACTTCAACAGAGGAGGAGGCTAAGCAGTATCAACAACCAGAGGTATCAGTTCAGGAGCCCGAACCGGCAAAGTCTCAATTTGACTTTTATTATTCTGATTCTGACGAGGATGAAGCTAATTTATTTGTACTAACTGCACCAACAACGGAGGATCAAACTTTCAATCCTCAAAATGAAGATCTTGGAGCATGCTTTACCATGATATTGAAGAAGATCTATCTGAACCATCCATTCCAGTCATATCAGAGGATGAAGACCTAAAATCTGACATTTCTTTATATCCTCAGGTTGACAATTTTGAAGCATGTATTTCACAGATGACAGATGAAGAACTGAATACAGAAATTTTAAAAGACATATGTGAAGAAAAGGTGGAGCAAGAGACAGAGCAAATGGAGGAGCAAATGTCTGACCTTAATAAAGATCCAGAGCATTCAGGAGAAACATCGTTGTTTTGGGGAGTACAAATCAAAGATATCGCCCAGAAGCTTGACAGAATGGAACTTCCATTCCAAGTCAAACATCATACGAGACCTCTTGATTTTCTTTCTTTCTTGCAGGCAGGAATCACTGGAACAACAATGATAAAAAGGTGGCACAAGCACTGAATAAGACAAAACTCTTTTTGCCACTTTACCGTTGGAAGAGACCCTTCAAAAGCAACGCTCACGGGATTGTCTTTAATCGGACATCCAAAACGACATTGAAACCTCCTTAATAGATGAATTTCAGTCACGTCTGGCTGAAGACGAAAAATTTAGCGCTAGCAGGGAGGCAACCCATGCAATTTGTTGTAATTTCTGTTTTCATATTTTGTGTGAACTTTTTAATTTTGTGTGTTATTTTTGTAGGGAAAGGCACAAACGAAGCATTTTAAGACGGAAGGAATTGTGTTTGGCAATCAAAAATGAGAAACAATTCATTAGCGATGGCTGAGTAAGGAATGAAATCTTGAGACACATCCTAATGAATTTATACTAAGCAAGTGGCGTATTGTGTACACAATTCCGTTGCCTTAATTATTGCTTTGATTCGCTTTTCTGTTGTAATTATCTTTATTTTCGTAGACAGAATCCAGACTTTTGACCTTTCACGATCTCTTTTGTTGTTAGCTAACAATCGTCCTTTGGAAGATACTTGTGCTATTATTACTCACCCTTTTTCAGGTACTATAAATTCAGCCCGTCATTGCACTTCTGAAGGCATCCAGAGTTGAGAAAGAAATACAAAAAAAAAATGGAAGCCACTTCAAGAAGACGAGTTGAAAACATCTGCGTGTTTTGCGGTAGTAGTGTTGGTACTAAGCCACAATACGTAGAAGCAGCACAAGAATTGGGTCGAGTCTTAGCTGCAAGGAAATATGCACTTAATATATGACGGACGAAATCTTGGACTTATGGGGATCGTTTCAAAGGCTGTACAGGAAGGAGGCAGTCATGTTTTGGGAATCATCCCAAAACCCTTGGCAAGGCAAATCTTATTGGATCATCAAACGGAGAGGAACTGATCGTGCCAGGTATGTCTGAACGACTGGTAGAAATGATTAACCGTGCTGATGCTTTTATCGTTTTTCCAGGTGGCTTGGGTACATTGGAGGAAATTTTATAGTTCTATCTTGGGCGAACCTGAACATACATCAGAAACCGCTTGGACTGTTTAATGTTGATGGATTTATGATTTTCTTTGTGTGTTTCTTGATGATGCTCGGAGAAATGGGTTCGTGTCAAAACCTATGAAAGAACTCCTCTTCACTGCCAGAACTGCTTCAGATCTAATAGACCAACTCATAGCCTATGAACCACAAGTTGACCCTATCCTTTCAAAGATAAATTGGTCCGAGGACGATCGTGGTAAGAGGCGTAGGATTATTATCTGGATCTTAACCTTTAATTTCCTGTAGATTTTCAGCTAACCAGGTACAACCTTCTTAACTCTCCTTTTACTGTTTAAGACATTGGGGACAATGTCTCATTTAGGTTTGGGGGAGGGAATTAGTTGATCAGTACCTTGTTTTTAGTTTGTGTGTTGTTTTTATTTTTAGTCCAAATTTTTCGAAAAATACAAAAAAAATTGGAAAATTTTCAAAAATTACAAAAATATTTTGTGTTTTTGTGTTTATTTTGACTAAAAAGGTGAAATTGGTAAAAGGTAGCTGAGTAAGGAGTTTTCACTCCTGAGACGTATCTCAAACCTATTTCGAAACAAGTTAATTTTTGTTATTTCCTTTTGAATTATTTAATTTGTAAATTCTCCATAAAATTGACTAAAAGGAATCTTCATATGCTCAGTTGACAGATATTATCAACATATATAGTAACATACGGACATGAGCTAAAATTGAAAAGTTTGTAATATTCAGTGCTCTAGTTTAATTGGAAGAACATCTCAAAAAACAATGGAGTAAAAAAAAAAAAAACATCTGAGATCCGAGTTATGAAGTCTGTAAGGGTGTTTTAACACCTAGTGCCCTAAAACCAACTGGTTTGGGAGTCACTGGCCCAAGCTCGTTACATGGATCAGAGATGCTGCAAAATATATATTATATATAATATATATATATATATAATATATATATATATATATATATATCTGAAGTCTGGGTAATTAAGTCCGTAGGGGTGTCTTAACACCTGGTGCCCTAAAGCCAACTGGTTTGGGAGCCACCGACCCAACACTCGCTACATAGACGGAAGGTATTGTATATAAATAAAAAAAAATCAAAGAAAAAATGAGAAAAATATTTTCCATTGCTACAAAAAAGGTGTGAATTCTGATAAAACTTTAGGACAAAAATATTACTCTCTTATCAACTGCACTTATGACTGTTGTGGGCAAAAATGAGTTGTTTAATATCTTGTTGGCTGTGTATATGGAGAATGGTAAAAATAATCGGAGAATTTACTTATTCGGTAATTTAGAATGAAACAAAACAACTATTGACTTGGAGTAGAAGTTTCACCTGATTAGTCACTAACATCTTTATTCTCTTTTCAATTGTTTTTTGCTTTTGTGTGCATTAGTTTTATTATCTTTTTAATTTTGTAAAACGTTTGTGGGTATCGTTGCTGTAAGCCCTCACGAGACTACAACTCGTCCACTAGGGACACCTAGGGGTTTAAAGGCTTGTTGCATATGCTAAATGCAACCGTGATCCCTACGAAAGTGGCTTAGTTAATTTATTTATGTTATTTTACTCTATGTTTTGCTTGAGGACTAGCAAAATGTTAGGTTTGGGGGTGTGATGAGTGGTATTTATATTTACTCACTCACTTCATTTAACTTAATATTTTATTAGTCAGGTTTGATGATTTGTTTTGAGTTTTAGTTTATTTTGCAGAAAAATTAATTTGGGACTTAATGAAATCATTTAGGACGAAATATGGGTCAAATAAGGGCAATTATTGGATTTGATATTTTAATTTTGGAGATTGGAAACTTGAAAGGGCGTTTTGAGAAGTGCAGTTTTGGAAATTCCAGTTTGCGCATCTGTCGTTTTTGGGCATAACTTTTTACTCGATGATTGAGCTGATTCAAGTTCCAGATTAAAGAAGACTCACAGATCTAACAACTTTTAAAGAAAAAATAATTTCAAATTCTGAATATTTCATGCCCGATATTGATGAACCATCCAGAAGTGTGTAGTGTATAATTATTAAAGTCACTTTCAATCATTTTCAAAAAAAAAAATAAATAATAAATAAATAATAAAAATTATCAAATCATCACCAAACATGATAAGAGATTAGTGGAGCAATTAATAATGGATTTGGTGGAGCAATTAGTGGAGCAATTAGTGGAGCAATTAATATATTGATTTGGTGGATGATTTGATGGAGGCAAAATTTTGCCTATAAATACCAAGCTCATTTCATTTGTAAAATTCATACTTTCTTCTAAGGAATTCCTTAAGAATACTAAGAAGATTGTATCTTGTTTGTTTTATTATAGTTTTTAGTAATTAATTTTCGTTTTCGCACTTTCTTTTCTTTACTTTTCAGTTTTACTTTCCGCAATTTATTTTACGCACAGTACTTTTCTTTCTTTAATTTTTAGTTTTTACTTTTCAGTAATGAGTAGGTAACTCCCCTTTTGCTGGGGTAAAAGGTAAAACTCTTATTACTAATATTTAGATTAATCTCCCTTAATTATAATATATAAACTAGTTAAAACCCTACTTAACGAGGATACCGCCATATTGGTCGGTTGGTAATTATTTAAATTGGTTTTAACCTGACTAAACTGGATACCTCCTGATTGGTCGGTTGGTAATTAATTATTAATTTGACTTAATCTGGATACCACCTATATGGCTGGTTGGTAATTATCATGCAAAGTTAATATATTATATTAAGGGAGATATCTAAAATAGATGTAATAAAAGTGGATCCTTTTACCTCAGCATTTTCTTTTATTGTAATTTTACTTTATTTTCAGCAATTTACTTTCAGCATTTACTTTTCAGCAATTTACTTTCAGCATTTACTTTTTAGCAATTTACTTTTCAGCTTTTACTTTATGTCTTTTACTTTTCAGCATTTTTATTTTATGTCTTTTATTTTTAAGTTTTTACTAGCCCTAGTTATGTGTTAGTTATCTGGGGTTGTGATGAATTCTAATATCACCAGTTTATAGGGGTTATTTTATAGTTTGGGTAATTTAAAGGTTTACTTATTAAGTCTTAAGCTTAATGCTTCTTGTTGTCTGATCACCAATAAGATTGATGTGGTAAATCTAAATGAATAGACTTAATAGCCCACGATCTTCCTTGAGGATAGATAACCCTTTAATAGATTTCCTTACAGGATAGACATATACCTGTCAGGCGGGGGTAGCCATAATTGGAACTTAAACTTAATGAATCCATATAATTTGGTTGACATAGACATATGGTTCAATTGGGTTAAACTGGGTATTTGCGTCTGACCATCGACAGAGGCTTTTGCATAATTTAGTGTTCCAGGTTAGTAAACTGATTTATTACACAAACATAAAATAATCACTTCATCTTTTAAATGATATTAGAATGATTCACAACCCTAGATCTTTGTGTCTTTTGTTATTTTCCTTAGTATTTTTTTGTCTTTTTATTTATTTATTTTGTAAAACCACTTCAACCAATCAAACAATCATTCTCTTCTCCATTTAATTAGATATTTGTAAATAAATAGATTCATAATTAATAACAACAGTAGGAATTAAGTCCTCGTGGGATCGATATTTTTATACTACTTGAACGATACGTGTGCTTGCGTTATACGTGTGTGTTTACGCCGGTCAGCTTCTTACGGTCATCTATATCTATGCTGGTAGGGACTAGGGCAAACATCTTATGTCTCGATGAGTTTTGATATCTTGCTCTGGTACTCTGTGTCCTGGTAAAGTCTATTTTCATGTAAGGTATGTATAAGCTAGGCTCCATCAGGAAAACTTCCTTGACTGGCATCACGGAGGGGTGAGGATCTGGGTAGGTCGGGTCCTTATCTATTGGATTCCTTGGTTAGAGCAACTAATCATTTTTCTGACGTCATTCATCTTATTTGAATGCGGGCCTGGGTTTGGGGAATCTAGAATCTCTGCATCCTTATGGAATCTCTAGTCTATTGGAACTCCATAGGATAGTCCTGATTTCTTGCTTCTTTTATCTTTCTGTCTATTCCTTGTTACTCGGGAAACTCGCTATCTATATATGGCACTCGAGGCTCTTGAATCTGTTTGAAAGAATTCTCTGAGGAGGGAAGGAATCTTACATCTACTAGGCACTGTAACATTTGCTCGAGCTTTTTCTATTCTCTTTACTACTATAGGTTCTGGTACTTTCTTATCGATCTGATTCAGTATCTCTATCTCTTCTTACATCTGGTTGCTTTAGCATCCTTACATATTTCCTTACTTTTCTTCTAGCTTTTCTTTTCCACACCCTTGGGTAACTTTTCTTAGAATCTTACTGTCTGGTTTCATAGCTCGTTTGTACTTCTAGCAATAGGTCAAAATAACTTCAGGAAAATTCTTAACGTGGATCTAGAGTATAGTTGTTGTCGTAAGGGATACTATGGGAATAGTCTGGAAAGCTTACTAACCTGTCTATAGATCTTGAGGACGTACTCGAGGATCAGATACTAGAGAGGTAGTGCCTCACAAAAGAGTATCTCGGACATACTACGTATACAAGACCCAACACTCTACCCACTGCAGTCACTGACTCCCTAGACCATGGCTCTGATACCATCTTTGTAACATCCCCGATCTATGAGATGTTACCAGTATGGGATAGACTGTATTATCCTCATAAGCTCTGACTTCTGATATTGCTATTCTTATCTCACTTATATATAAAACCATGTATGGGACATAGCCCAGCTCATCGACCATGTATGCATAATACTCTTACTATTAAGTATTCTGGTTAAATACACATTCAATAATGACAATAACTTATATAATGTAATATACATGTGACCATTTCTATATAGCATAAATGTTACAAGATACTCTTTGACTCTGACTGAACTGGACTTAATCCCTGACTTGACCTGGTGGACTTCATACCCTAGTGACTGCATCAGTATCCATCCTCTGTGCTCGTCCTCCGAGAATACCTGCAAAAACAAGGAAAATGGGAGTGAGGGTTTAGACCGTTGTACGATCCTAGTGAGTGGACGAAAATTGAAATACTGTTATAAAAATATTTGGTTCTAAAACCAAAGCTCAAGAAATAGCTTTCTACGAAAACTCTTTTTTTTTATGTCTGAAAACTCTGGGCTTCTTGCTGAAAATCTCTTCTGAACTCTTTCTGTAAAACTTATCTTTTCCGAAAGTTTCTTATAAAACAGTTTTTTTCTGAAAACTTTATTTTCTAAAAACCTTTTCTGAAACTGTATCTGAAAACTATTCTGAAATCTGTATTTGTCTCTGAAAATCTGACGTATGGGGGCGTTACGTATCGCCATCCCCCATACACCTAACTAGATCCAGGAGTGTAAATACATCACTTTGGGGGCATTACGTATCGTCGTCCCCTAAAGCATGCCACTTCTGTCCCTGAAACTAGTGGTCTTGGGGTGTTACGTATCGCTGTCCCCCAAACCACTGAACTAGAACTGGGGGTGCAGATCTATGATACCTTCCAAGCTCTGAAACTATGATCTAAGGACATCTGTCATCCCTAGTCCTGAACTAGGATCTGGGGGCGTTACGTATCGTCGTCCCCCTAGTCCTCTACATGTGCACATATTATCCGTCAATTCCATTTCTGTATCTAGTTATATACTGATGTGTGTTTTTCCCCCATGCCTCGAAAAACATTAACCATATTCTCAAAACATTTCTTTCTCAAATATAACTTAAATCATAAACTTTTATGAAATGACTGTCATAAAAATAATCTAACGCCCTACAGAGTAAAAATAAGTCTGATATGAAAATAACAAAATGAAAGTCAATTTAAAAGGGTAGTGTCCACTCACTGATTGGAATCTGGCTGGTGCTATACCGCTTCGTCGAAGGAAATTGCAATTCCCGCAATGGTTTATATGTGGTAACTTGATTAGACTATAAACCATGAGATAAGTTTCGAAACTAGGCTAAACTTTCTCAATTCAAGTACGTGATATCGTCACTTGGCATATCATGCTTGGAATAAGAAGTAATGTATGTATGTGAACTGATACGAGACCCTAAGGGTGGTCTCTAACACGCTAGGGTGGAATTGGGATGGTTTAAAACTATTTTAGGGAAATTATGGTCTTCGCGTCGCGGCGCAAGGCATTGCTCGTCGCGACGTCATTGATTCGAAAAATGAATTGCCTGGAATTTCCAGTGCACGTCGAGATGTAAGTCCTTGCACGTCATGACGCTTGCAATCCAAAAGCAAATCTACACAAATTCTCCAGTACGCGTCGCGACACGAGGTGTTTTATGGCGCGACGCTAGGCCAAAATTCAGGCCTAAAATCATCTACTTCATGTCTACATGCCCAAATATAATTCCATATTTCATATTACAAAATCTACTCATCAATTCTTTAAGTTTCAATGTAAATACATACTAAACCAACACTCTTCAATCTAATTCAACTCTTTAATTTCATGATCCCAATTTCTCATTATCTAGGTTTCCAAGTACTTGATCCTTAATTAGTTCAACCAATGACAATTCCAAATATGTTTCTATCATAAATATATCATCTCTAACCAAACTTTTTAATCCAAATTTGGTTCAAATGACCTTACCTTATCTTTGTTGAATTCCACCATCCCTCAAATCTCTTAATGATTCCATGCTCATCTTTGCTTCATCTCCCCTCCTCTTTCTTTCTTCTTCTTCTTTTCTCATTTTTCTCTTCTTCTTCTTCTCTTCTACTTTTTTCCTTTCTCTTTTAATTTTTAGGGACACATGAATAGTGTTACCTTTTTATACTTGGTCATGAAAAATTAGAAAAGTGTGGAAGTTTGGAGAAATTTTGGGAATTTACTAGAATGTCCCTCGAGTACTATTCATCTGAATTGTTATTCTATATTTTCAATCCATTTCTGGTTCGAATTTGGAAAAATGTTGAACATAAAAGTTGTAGGCATCGATCTTATCTTTCCGACGATATATAATTCATAAACATCATATTTATTATGAGAAAGTTATGCCCCAAATACCACAAACTATCCGGAATGGAACATCATAGAATTTCGTATTGGAATTTCGAAGTATTTACTTATTATCCCCAAAGTCATTCGACGAGTGTATTTGTGTCCCAACATAATTATATTATGTTACCTTCCGTCCTGTAATGTAATAATATTACAATGTATCTGTAGTAGAGACTACCGGTCATTATAGACGTCTGGCCATCCCATTATGTACCATCGCGTATGCCGACCTCGGGGAGGGAGAATGCCCTCGTGGCATCTGGCCATCCTATTCTGTAGCATTGTCTATGAAAACGTTCATTTTTATCTCGGGATTGAGTTACGTCTCACCGAGGCCTTATTATATTTGTTGGCATGGGGTCTGATTTTCTCCCACATGGCCAAGTGTTGAGTGGCACAAGGACATATCTTTCCCTTCTTGCCAAGTTATTCCATTGATTGGGTTACATCCCGCCGAGGTCATATTACTATGTGATGACGCAATGGGGGTTCATTCCCTTACTGCCAGTTGACTTGTGATTGCTCGGGGTCAGAGTTTCTCCCCCGAGGTCTTGTTGCTCTAATGATAGCCCGAGGAGGTGAGTTTTCCTTCGTAGCATGTTTTCTATTTTTTTGCAGATCCTCACAGATCATATCCCTTTAAGATGACATTATATCAAGAGCATGCATCTGCCGGAGGATGCCAAGTCAGTTTACGGCTTTATGCACCACCATCGTCTTATAGTTCCCGGCACCAACTCACTTACTCGTTGATACCGAGAACTATGGGATAAATGTTGTTGGTGGTTTTCGGTCCCCAAGAAGTCAGAACCTCGACGAAGGGTGTAAATGGATTTTCACTTCCTAGATAAGGGGCCTATGCCCATGTAGTATAAGCTTCCGACCCAACAAAGAGACCATACTTTTTACCTGATGAGAAGATATCAGATTCGACACTCGACAGTGTGAGTATCTGTGAAGGCCAACCCGAGGTGGTCCATCACTGCTGACCGGACCTGATGAAAAGATAGCAGATTTGACAGTATGAGTATCTGTGAAGGCCGACCCGGGGTGTTCCATCACTAACGACCCGACCTAGTGGCTCAGTAGGCCAGGACAACTGTTTCTTCTATCTCCCGACCTGGTAGGGCAGGCCGAAGTGGTAATAATGGTATGATCGGGATCAAATGACGTAAGCCCTATATGAGAATTTGCACATTTTAAAGAGGTCTGACATGACAGATTACATGCGGAAGGTAACATGTAGCAGATGATATAATAGCTTGGTTTAAAGAGATGTCAGGTAGCAGAGTTACTTTCGGGAGAGTAGTTGAGGAAGAGAGTCATCGTATTGATGGTAAATTCACGTGGCTGACGTCACGAGGATAATGTAATAGTATAATTTTCCCTAGTATATAAAGGGGTTGAGAATTCATTGTAAGAGGTCAGCGAAATTCAGTCACGCATAACTTATAATAGAGGGCAAAAAACTTAAGTGTAAGAGTGAGCTTGTAAGATGTCGGTGACCGGTGCTTACACACACGCGTATAACGCAAGCGCACGTATCGTTCAAGTAGTATAAAAAGTATCGATCCCACAAGGACTTAATACCTAATCTATTAATTTTATGAGGTCAAATGATTACTAGTACCTAACAGGTTTATTGATTGATTTGAAATGGTGATGATTCTAAATTTAAAAACAAGTAAATAAAATTGTTCGAAAGTAGGTTTAAGAAAATTCAATAATAAAAACTATATAGGGTTGTGAATCTTTCTAATATCTTTTAAAAGATGAAGTGGTTATTTCATGTTTGTGTAATAAATCAGTATACTAACCTGGAACATGAAATTATGCAAAAGTCTTTGTCGATGGTCAGACACAAATACCCAGTTTAACCCAATTGAACCATATGTCTATGTCAACCAAATTATCTGGATTCATTAAGTTTAAGTTCCAATTATGGCTACCCCGCCCGACAGGTATATGTCTATCCTGTAAGGAAATCTATTAAAGGGTTATCTATCCTCAAGGAAGATCGTGGGCTATTAAGTCTAAGGCTGAAACCTAAAATTCCTTTGTCAAGTTTATTTTAGATTTACCAGATCAATCTTCTTAGTGGCCAATTAACAAGACGCATTAGGCTTAAGACTTAATAAGTAAACCTTTAAATTACCCAAACTATAAAATAACCCCTTATAAACCGGTGATATTAAAATTCATCACAACCCCAGATAACTAACTTAGTTACGACACATAACTAGGACTAGTAAAAATATAAAAGTAAAAGACATAAAGTAAAAATGCTGAAAAGTAATTGCGGTAAAGTAAAAACTGAAAAGTAAATTACAATAAAATAAAATGCTAGGTAAAAGGATCAACTTTTACTATTTACTATTTAGATATCTTCATTAATATAATATATTAACTCGTGATTATTTTACAAACCAGCCATATAGGCGGTAACCTGATTAAGTCAAATTAAGTCCAACCAGCCATAAAGGCGGAACCAAAAATAAACCTGCCATATAGGCGGTAAGAAAATTTAATTGTCAACCGACCAATTTGGCAGTATCCTTGATTAGTCAGGTTAAAACCAGATTAAAATGAATTACCAACCGACCAATCTGGCGGTATCCTTTTTAAGTCAAATTTTAAATAGTGAATATATTATATTTAAGGGAGATTAATCTAAATAGCAATAGTAAAAGAATTATCTTTCACCCTAGTAGGGGGAAGTTACCTCCTCATGGTTGAATAGTAAAAATTGTAAAAGTATAAAAAGTAAATTATTATTATTACAGAACGTAATTAAAATTAATTACAAAACTGAAATTAAAAGAAACTAGATAGAAAACTCTCTATTTACATCAGAAAAATTAGAGAGGAAGGTACCTCTAAAACTGAAACCTCGAGCTCAATTTATAGGCGCGGATAGGCTCTGGGCGTCGCGACGCTATAACCTTTGGCGTCGCGACACCAGTGTCTTTTGGCGTGGCATGCTGAGGTGATGACGCGTGGCGATTCAGATAAGGCGACACGTAGCGAGGCGGCCAACAACTCAATTATTGTGCTGACGTGGCGACACGTGGCGAAAGGGAGTGTCGGCATTGTAGGATTACGACACGTGGCACGTTGTGATTGGTTGATGATGACGTGGCGATGACATGGCACTTTGACTTGGTCAACAGGTGATGTGGACGATGACGTGGCAGACACGTGGAGTGACACATGGCAATGGCAATTGTCGGCACCGTAGGATGATGACATGTGGCACGGCGCACGTTAGCAGATCGGCTGTGATGGTGACACGTGGCACGGCGCAAGTTATAAATATTTGTCTAAGCTTTCCGATAGTACTAAGATCACTGAAATTGAACATGAATAACTAAAGTTATAGCCAAAATACCGAAAACTATCCGAAAGTGACTAAAAAATTAAATGTGTGTTGTAATCGCATAAATTCCACCGGATTTCCAAAAAATGATTTCGCGATCATGAACGCACTCATGCGTGATTTTATGTTAAATAATATATCACATATGTAGAAAATGGTCGTTAGGATCACGTCGTGGTGACCATAGTGTTACAACAACTTATAACATAATCAACATAACTCCTAGACTTGTATGACACTTCCCAAGACTCTAGAGTGGTTGACTGTAACTTAGGCGATTCATTACCTCGAGCATGACTTCCTAAAAACTTGAACAGCCGATCGATCTGGTTGCCAACCTGTAAAACTAGCAAACTTGTTTGGTGTGAGTTATAAAACTTAGTAAGTAATCACACTAATATCATAAAAAAAGAAGAATAAATCTCTAAAATAATATATATAAACATATATATATATTGTTGTTAAAAAATCTTTAAAATTTATATTGTTCTTTACACTATTTATATACTAAGTCTTCTGAAAACATTTACATAAACGGACCCAAAAACTGAGTTCATAAGACATACTTAAAACCGAATCTTTAAACAAAACTGAAATATCCAAAATACTTGTATTCTGAAATTAAACTTTTTTTATCATATAGCAGAAAATGAAATATGTTTGAAACAACATCAAATCAGAAATTTTAGAACTTTCTTTAATAACAAATCAAGCACTAATTTTTATACAAATAACCTTTCGAACGTACCATATCTAATTTACATATACATACTCAGAAACGTACTTTGTACAAGTTTCCAAATCTTCTATGTATCAATCGTACCATAATTGACAATACCAAAATGATTAAAGACGTATTAATATATATATATATATATATATATATATATATATATATATATATATATATATATATATATATATATCAGAAACGATCCAAAATATACTTACGCAAACCATATAACGACGCGATCAAACGAAGTTCACAATGACTCATGGCCTATTTTAGAATAGGTATAAGATGAATTCTATTCGAACGGATACCTGAACGAAAATTATTATGACACAAGCTAAATCACCAACTAAACAGATCACAGACACATTACTATTACAGATGCCACGAAGTCAATTTCACCCATTATCATAAACATAAAACACAATAAAAATTCCACACAATGTATCTCATCAATAATCAGAAACAAAAATCATA
This sequence comes from Zanthoxylum bungeanum, assembly GCA_019454045.1. Lineage (NCBI taxonomy): Eukaryota > Viridiplantae > Streptophyta > Magnoliopsida > Sapindales > Rutaceae > Zanthoxylum > Zanthoxylum bungeanum. The sequence continues at coordinate 23,444 of SKCR01019043.1, read as the reverse complement.
ATATAAATTCCATACAGTCAATCACATCCATAATCAGAAATGGGATTCATTATACAAACTTCATACAGTCAATTACATCCACCCTTACAAACAGAAAACATAAAGAAACCATTTTAATCTCTTCTTTTGAAAATACATTATAAAACCAATATTTTGTAAATACTTCAGAAAATTAACCAGGCATTCAATGTCTGAGTTGGGTGTCCTGACCAAACATTGGCCGAAATATTACCATATCGATAGAGGGTAACAAGTCGTGTCATTTCAGATGGGTGGACCCTATACAGATACCACGTCGGGTCAAAATCATTAAAATAAATAAAATATAGTACGAGCACCATGGCAAAAAATAAATGATATCATAAGTGAAATCCAATACGTCTCATATGTATCTTTTTCAAAAGCGATTCTTTTAAGAAAAAATTTTCAAAGTGATTTTTAAAAAAAACTATAAAACAAGATTTCTACATATATCATAAAACTGATCTCTGTGATCAAAATCAAATTTCAAAATCAATGTCATCATAAAACCATATCAGATGTCCAGGAACCAAGTTAGTTGGATGAAAATATTAGGCGTCCAATGTCTGAGTTGCGTGCATAGACCAGACATTATCTGAAATAAAATCATGTCAACTTAGGGTAACAGGTCGGTCCACTACAGCTAGACAAGACCAAGCACCATGGTGGTTTAAAAAACATAAAACAGTAAAAACGTAAGATTCACACCATGGCGGAAACATATCATATTATAACATAAACAAAGTCAAATACATTTTGTTCAAAAATAAAATCCTTTCGAAAATAACTTCTCAAAACACTTTTTCGGAAAAAAAAAAAAACAAGAGTGTCTATACTCACGCCAGACACATTACACAACACATCAAATCCATCATCCATTAGCAATAAACTCACAAATAACAAAACGATAACAGATATCATATGTTTCTTCGAAAGATGGTCATACCGGAATATCTCTATATGGATACAAATAAATACACACACGCATATATTTCCTATAGAAATAAATAAACAAACAAACAAACAAATCACACATCAAGTACTCATTGCATGTAAAACTTACCTGGTCCTGTAAACACTCATATTCCTAGTCAAATTTGTCAAAACAAATTGCGAAACATGGTTAGGATCGTAATTTTTTGAAAATCCTAACTTAGCTATGACAAACTTCCTGACCTTCCCGGAACACCTAATTTAAATTGATTCAAATTATTTTTGTTTTATTTCTCTCAAAACATCACATACTATAAATCTATAATATCAAATTCATTTTCCAATCTAAAACCCGAAAATCCCTCGAAAAGTCTGGAAACTATACAAATGGATCCGGGATCTTTTAGATCTTTCCTGTTTTCTTCCGAAACATTTATAAAACTTCTAAGTCATCCAGTTAGTTTAAATCCTTAAATAAAAAAATCTTTCGAAACAATCCCCGAAAACGCTATAGAATGATCATTGACTCTCTGAAATTTTCCAAAATAATATAAACATTATCATATCATTATAATTAACTCATACATATCCTTACGTTCATCAAAGCAATGACAGGCGCAAAATCAAGTTTTATCGGAAACTCACAAATCCTACTGGATCGATCCAATGCATTAAGATTTTACTCGGATTCTATCAATAGCACAAATTCAATACATTCTAGCTTATTCAATTAAATACATGTTAATACATTACTCTACAATACTACTGGAAGCATCCAAATATAAGACTTTTAACTTGAAAATAAAGGGTTTTTATTGAGATTCCGAGGGCATCAGTGAACTCCTAACATTCCCACGAACACGTAAGAATCGACGGAATTGAAATAGGAGCACTCGAACAAATGGGTATCACTATTCACTACACGTTCTTACCTCATTTGGCGTGAAACCGAGAACCTATTGAAAAAACTGACTCCACAACTTTGTAGTACTCTCTAAGTAATTTGATTTGATGGGTGAATTGACTAGTGAAGATGCATGAACAAGTCGGGATGAGCTCATCATATCGCATCCCATTTCTCTCTCTACGCGCCCTAGCAAGTCGTCGTAAGCCGATCAACAGCCACTAAAGGAAGCGCTGCACCTGGATTACACCCCTGAGGGGTCGCAATGGACCCGCGGTGGACGAAAAAACTCATCCATCTCTCTCAGTTCATCTCTCTCCCTCTCACTGTGCTGTGTGAATGTAATTTCGGGGGTTAATCTACAATTAACCAAAGTTTCAGGTTTTAAATAGAATGTCTTCTAAAAATTGCACCTTGGCCCCCACGAAATTACACTTAGGCCACTAACAATGTATTTATTCGGTAATTCATATTTTTGAAGACCTTCTGGTGCAAATGTCAAAAAGTACTCAACACAAAAGTTGTTCCTCTTCGAAAGACATTTCCAAGGGATTGAAAATTAAATCAATCGGATTTTGGTTGTCATTTCCATCGCTGATCTAATGAAACTTACTAATGTAGAAATATCCAAAACTACATGTAATTGATCCTTTTGAGTTATGCGATTTCCAATGCAAAGAATTCCCACTTTAAGATATTTCAACATATTTTTCAACACTTAAACTCTTATTCTCAAACATTGTCTCATTTCGATGCCTAAACTTCAATCCGAGAATCTTTTAGAACTATTCCGAAAACTCGGGATATTACATGAATGACAAAGCTTATTGGATGTAGATGGCAGAAGATGGATGATGACGATGGCTTAAGGATTGATAAGTTGATTATATGCAAAAGGGGGAAATATTGTGTAACTAATATAGGATTAAAAAGTGATTTTGTTATTTTTCAATGGGTAAAAATGTTAATTCAGGGAATGTGATTCTTATTCCCATTATGGGAATATGAATCTCATTCCTCATTCTCTATTTTAAGTGGGGTCCATAGATTCATTCCCATTCACATTTTAGTTTTTAATAAGTAAATTTTTTTTTTTTTTTTGATTCCCACATTCCCATTCAACAATCCATCAAGTAACTACACTATAAGTTGATTGAGGTAGAAATTTGATTCCTTGGCCTTAAGACAAAATCAATTATGCACTTGTGCACTTCGATTTTGATTGTTATATCTTATGATACAACAATCATTTCTTATTGATAGATGCACTTTAGATCTACAAGAACGACGAACTTCCTTAATTGAAACTTGCTTTACTCTTATGTTCATAAATAGCTTTTTTATAGAGACTTTTCTCTGTAGAAGATAAATAAAAAAGAATGCAGAGAATAGATTAGTAAATTGAAAAATCACAACATATTAAATGTTTATTTATAGATGTTGAGGATACTATTGAAGAGATATATCAAGTGTCAACAGTTATTAATTTTCATTTGAATATGCACCATTTGATCCAAAATTTATGTTCTTTCATTTGAATTAAGTATTTTCAAATGAAACAACATATCCTTAAGTGAAATTGAGACCCTAAAGGTCATATTTTATTATTTAAGAGGCACCTAAACATAAAAGACACGTTTCATTTCATACCAATTCACACTTAAGTTTTCTAGTGTACTCCAATTGTTTGAACTATAAGATTCAGAAGTCCTATTTATGTTCTTCAAAAATAATTTCTTAGGAAGACCTGAGTTTTTAATTTTCTGATGTCTAAACTTGGTTATATAACATTTCAACAATGTGTTCCTTCACTTTTCCAAATCTCTTGTCACATTTCATATACCTTTAAAACCTTCTTGCTTTCTCTTCTCTAATAGGTGTTCTCCCAAGTTTCTCAATATCTGCCTTAGCATTGTAATAAGCTGTAATTACTTGAACTCAACCTATTCATTTAATAAAAATTTAATATATTAATTTTTTTACTTTTCAAACAGTTTTTAATAAATAAAAAAAAAAAAATTTAAGTATTTATGGAATAGGTTTATTAAAACTCTAATTAATTCATTTAAAAGGTAGAGGCTGTCCCAAGATTTATATATTTTTTAAAATTAAAAAGGGCATAAAAATCACTATCTATCTATATCTAATATATTTCTGAAGCAAATTATGCTCTCTCCTTAATCTTCGCTATTTTGGTGCTCTCTTCTTAATCTTCGCTATTTTGGTGCTCTTTCCTTAATTTGAGGAAACCATTAAATAAGGATGATCCTTCAATATTATATGTTATTACTATTGTCATGTTCTTTTCTCAATTAAATTGATTCACAATATCTTTTATTCAATTTTTTTTGGTAATATTCCAAACTAAAACGATTTTATAAACTGATTCATCGTTAGCCTGTAATTGAATTTAAGGCTGTGTAATTTAATTAAATCTGGTTTACTATATTTTCAATTTCAAGGTGAGTTAGCATTAGCTGTTTAATTACTGCAAAATTGATTTTTTTTCCCCATTACCCGAAGTCAAGTAAATAGCTGTTATTTCTCTATTGAATGGATGAATTAATTGTGAGAAATCCAATAGGAATCGGGAATCAAAGAGGCAATGGAATATTAAAGAATGGCAATTATTTTCTGAGATGCATAATCGAATATATTAATGAAATCTTGAAAGAAAGTTGTCTCAACTTGCAAACATGAGAGATGGAAGCGGAAGAAGAATCTCAAATAAAATGATTATCTTATATATGCAAATGTTATATAAGAAGAAGATAACACACAAAGAGCAATAGAGAACCAGACGAAAAATCAAATAGAACATGCTCAGCCATGATTGAGTGACGCCAAGTGAGCAATAAATTTGTTTCTATTAATAAAACCATTAAATAAGGATGATCCTTTAATGCTGCATGCTGTTAATATTCTCATGTTCTTTTCTCAATTAAATTTATTAGTAGTATTTTTTATTCAATTTTTTGGGTAATATTCCAAACTAAAATGATTCTATAAGTTGATTCATCGTAAGTCTTTGATTGAATTTAAGACTGCATAATTTAATTAAATCAGGTTTATGCTACTTTCAATTTCAATATGAGTTAGCATTAGCTATTTAATTCCTGCAAAATCTATTTTTTTCCATAACCCTAAGCGAATTAAATAGTTGTTATTTCTCTATTGAATGAATTGATTAATTGTGAGGAATCAAAGAGAATTGGGAATCAAAGAGGCAATTGAATATTAAAGAATGACAAATAATTTTTAAGATGCATAACCAAATGTATTAATGAAATCTTAAAAGATAATTGTCTCAACTTGTAAACCGGAGAGAATGAAGCTGAAGAAGCTGTTAAGGCGGATATGGAACCCCTAGGGTTTGATCAATATCTCATATAATAGAATTGGGTCTAACCTATGAATATAGAGTATGGTTGTATTTAAAATAATGTAATGAAATACAATATTCAATTATGAGTCCATAGGAAAAAATCTCGAACAAATCAAAGTCCATAAACTCCAAAACGGAGGAAAACAACTTTCAACACGCGTAGGCGTTACGACTCGCGGCACGCTTGCGTTGCGACGCGCAAGTGCGAGAGCACCAGCTCTCAGTGCATCCTGCGCATTGCGACGCTCGAAGCTGGAGAGGGGGAGTGCCATAACGGCAGAGTATGCTCTCGTGACACGCTTCTGCTCGAAATTCTCCCAGAGAGGAAAATCTAATTTGCTTCCAACTTTCTCCAAATACTTTCATACACCCAAAATCCAACTTTAATATTAAAACCAACATCAAATATTTTACAAAAACATAAGTGTATTCTAAATACATATATGCATAAATTTGAATCTAAAATATAAACCAAACAAGAATCCTACAAAGAAACAACCCATGAAGAATTTTATGTCACTCAAAGGTGGTTAAGTGATTCTATAATAGTAGCCATACCTCCAAGCTTTCATCTAGAATTCTAAATTCCAATTTTGTGTTTTATGTCTAACATATATAAATTTGACCTAATCACAAGTATATTGTGTTTATGCTTGCAAAACATCTAAACACAAATCTTAACTATGATTCAACCTTTTAAATTATGTTATTATGCATCAAATACATAATATATCACATTATGTTTCATTAATGATCTCAAATCATTAAAAAAAAAAATAGCTTATTAAAGAACATCAAAACTTACCTAGAAAGCTTAAATGAAATATTAAATCTTCCCAGTAAGAAAAATGTAGAGAACTTCCAAAACATCTCTCACACTTGTTTTCTTTTAGTTGAAACTAATCAAAAGGATTTGCATAAGCTTAACTTTTATAATCAAGCTTTGCATTCTTAATTACTAGAAGTTTTAATCAATTTTTAGGTGGGTTTAATCCAATTTGTCTAATTATGCATATTAAGTATAATCTAATCAACTTTGTCTAACCACTTGTTTAATCCAATTAAATCATGCAAATAGTTTAAACCACTTGATTTATCCAATTAAATCATGCCTAAAGTTTAACCATTTGATTAATCCAATTAAATCAAGTTAAATACACCTATTATTATATATTTTGTAATTACCAAAATATCCTCCATTGTAGAGATATTTATGAATTACGATAAAGCTCTTGTGTGATTATAAATTTGAATTAATCCAATAAATCTCAATTGATATAGTAAAATATTAATGTTATCCAATAAAACTTAATTACTTTGATTGATAATTATAATATCAAATTTTATTTATTATCATCCGAGTGCTCAATGAGTACACTTCATATTGGATGACTCTCTAAGTCGAGACACGTTCGTCATATAAGCCTAGCTCATATATACGCAATTCGACCATCTCCGAAATTACGAAGAACATGAATGATCTTTGAACTATACAAGTCGAGTTCATCACATATGTTTAAAATTCCCTCCGTGGTAGGCTATCTGAGTTGTACTTAGGAAACATAGATTACACTATCAAGTTTCCAAGTCGCACATCTCATATTATCGATATGTCCACAATTCTTTACAAGTAATCAGAACACCAATTCTAATATATGTGATCAACAATAGATGATCGGTTTTGACCAAAGTTTTAAGAATCGTGACTCCCTAACATGGATACCTTAATCCCTTATGGTACACATAAGGACAGACAAATCCTATCTTGATACACACTTAATTAACGAGTGCATCGGTCCACACCCAACGAACATCTAGCGGTGATACCATGAAAGGTCTCCGACATACATGACATCAAAGTATGGAGGATCACACACAAAATAAATGTTATCATATAGTCAAATGATCACATTGCTACTCGATTCGAAGAGATTCATATTGATGTTGGCATATACTTCTAATTATTAGGAATCACATGTGAGTCATTTAGTATTCGCTCAGGCGAATACTCATATGTCTATATGAGTTTCCCTTGCTCATGGTCCATTGGGTTAGACTATTAGAACTCTAATTCCAATATACGGAAAATGCTAGTCTTTTAGGTTATAGGAATCCGACTGTATTCCAGATCAACGATTCAGAATATATACTTTAAGAATAATTTATAATAGTAATATTATCCAAATGATGGACCACCCAATATCTAGTATTACTACGTGACTATTTTAAGGTCGGGTGTCAGGTAGAGATAAGACACAATAATTACCATTAACCGATTAAAATGAAAATATAGTTATTTATTAATAAATAATAAAATATAATGTACAATACATTATTCGGATTAGCACTTCAAGCACCAACTCCAACAAAAACATCTCAAATAAATGGATTCTCTTACATACGCAAACGTTATATAACTTAAGGGAGTTTTTATTTTCTAAGCCAATTAGAGTGTGTAATGGTCATGAACTTTTGTGTTTGTATACGCAATATAATGCTCACTTTTTGATGTGGAAATTATTTTTTGTGTTCTAACTTTTGTTATTTTTTTCAAAAAAATTGTTATTTGAACTTTAAAAGTGTGAAGGATTTGAACAATCAGTCGAGAAGCTGATAAGTGGAGGACTAGAGGGAGATTACCAAGGATATTGCAAAGGAAAAGGTATTAAACTTTACACATTACTAATTTGTATTTTTTTTTTATCTACAATTGGTATTTGACTATTTTTTATTGCCTATTGAATATTGAAAAATTCAAGATGATTTTATGATTCTCTAAATTAGGTGGACATCCTGTAAAAGTTTCAATTTATCATTGATTTAGGATGATATGAAATTTACAGTTCAAGAATTCAAAGTTTTGTTGGCGTGAACATGTCAAAAATATTTTTTTTTGAAGGCTAATGAAAGATTTCATTAGTAACATGTCAAAATAATCATGCTAAACCACATCAAAATTTGGAAATTTGGTATAAGCTCCTTTGTTAGTTTTATGTGCATTATTATCGAAATTGGAAAAACTTATTTATTGTGTTATATATTTGATAAACTTAGACATTTTGAATTGCAAATAGATTAATTCTTATATTAGGTGGTTTTAAGTATCACTCTATCCACTTGAATAGTCATTATATCAAATATCTCTCATTTATACTAATGATCTTTGGAAAATATAATTGATTAGAACATACATAGTTTGTTTTACAAACTCATCATATAACCTATTATTATGGTCCTCTTGAGTTTCCATTCTCATGCAATGTTTTATGTTGCAGCTTGAGTTGGTTTTGATTGTGGAAAAATTGCAAGAATTAATTACAATCTATCATATACATGAATATTTTTTCCCCTTTCTTATCATTATTAATGGGGAAGCCATCTGATATATATTTTACAAACTGTTTGACTTAACAGATTTAAAACTAGACATAGATCTGTCTTCATGGACTTTCAAAGTTGATGTTGATGTTGGTGGTTGTTGTATCCCTCGGTTGTATGTTCTATATTACTAAATTTAGTTTAGTACTATAATGATTATTTATGATTACATCATTTTCGGGATCATCTTATCTATGTACTCATGAATAAATTATGTTTTAAAGTAATAATAAATAGAAATGAGTAATGATACACTCACACACACTTTTACTGAAAGTTTTACTAACTCTCTCACTGTAGCTACAGTGATTTACTGTAGATCACTGTAGCTACAGTGAGAGAGTTTGTACAACTTTAAGTAAAAGTGTGTGTGAGTGTATCATTTTTTAATAGATATTAAGCCCTAAAGGACGTGGTTTGGTGGCAAATGACTTATGCATTGGTTGTCAGATTATGGGATCAAGTCTATATGATATATTTTTTTATAAGAGTCTGGACAATTAGGGGTTTTACTTACTCTACTTAAGCCCGATAGGATTCCAATATTTAAAAAAAATCATAAATCATATATATAAAATCAAAATAAACTCGCGCGATGAGTTAACTATTAAACTCAAACCCGACGTTAGGGAAAATTATCCCCTTCACAGTTAGACTTGGCCATGGTTCGGTTCTGTTCCAGAATCGAACTGAGTCGTTCGGTTCTATGGTTCCAGCTTTTTGGAATCGTAGAACCGGACCAGAAAAATCGATTCGGTTTCGATTTGGTCCTTTATTTTTTGGGGGAAAAAAGAAAAAATTGGTTTGGTTCCAAAAAAAAAATTTTTGGTTTGGTTCAGAGTCGGACTAAACCTTAAGATTACGGTTTCAAATTATGTGGAATCGTAACTGTACGGGCCAAATTTGGGCCCAATGGCATAACTGTCATTCCACATTTGGGCCAATCAAGAAACCAAAGCCCCGAAGCCCACCATTAGATCTAGTTTGAGAAATCAGCTTTGGACCGAGAGGCCATACCAGCCCAGAGCCCACCATCACAAATTTAACAGTTCAGGAAGGTCAACAGATTCATGAGTAATTAGATGGGAAAACGCCTTCAGTAATGAATTCCATTAAATCGGCAATTTACAGTCATAAACTCTGTCATTAACACATCCAACGGGTAGAAGAGATTTAAATGACCCCTCGTAATGAGGGCCTATAAAAGAGAAGAGCCAAGGCATAAAGTTGGGGGGAGATGACACAACACTACTCCTTGTCATCAGAGAAATCATAATACACTGCCCTCACGGCAAACAAAATATGATTGAGGTAACTTCAAGCCTTATTCTCCGTACAACCGACTTATTCACATTACTAACTTGAGCGTCGGAGTGCCCCCGGCACCCACCACACCTGTGGGCAGTATACTCCCGCTCACTCTACATTTGTCTTGCAGGATCGCTAGTGCCCCCAACCTATAAATTCTGATTGTGAACTGTTGGTTTCTATTAAGGTCCGAAGATCATAAAAAGCATGAAATATGTGCGAATACAAATCAACGAAGTTGCGGAATACTCACATCGATCGGTTGAGCGACGCTTTGACGAATAAAACTCCATTTCTGCTCCATGGGCTGCTCACGGCAGTGGCAGTGAAGAACTCACTGTTTCGGCCTTCAATCAACAAGAAACCAAGCTCCAAGCTTCGTCATTTGATTCCCGGCTCATGGGTGGACTTCCCTATCACCTTCGCATGTCTTCGTAGTGTGCTAGCACTCCCGATTTTGCCACAAAATCGCGACTCTTGGCTTCCCTTCACTGTTCGGCAGTAACCAAAACCAGTGAGGTTTTTTCACAGCCCATTGGGTGTGTTTTAGAAGAAAGAAAAAGAGAGGAGATGAGAGAGAGGAGAGAAAAAGTGTATTAGATTTTGTTTTTTAAAAACAAAATAAACATATACCCATTTTTCTCTTTCAAAAGTCAAGCCATAAATGGCTCCAACCACCTCCATCAATTCACATCAATCCATCAATCATGAATAGTGACTTGCGTCAATCACTCAAAGTGAAAGGCATCCATCACTTGATTGACGAATGATGTGACGCTAGTTGCAACTAGCGATTTGACGCTTGATTTGACTTGCGTGTCGCACTCGAATTCGAAATGCGAATGCGCTCGCAAATAATCCCGGGCTCGGGTTCGCTAATTCCAAATTAACGAATTTTCCGTTGCGACGTAATTAAATCTAATTTAATTAAATAATCATGCCTAGCATAATTACTATTCACGTCGCTAACGAATTAATTCTAAATTAATTCGTTCGCCCGAATTAAAATCTAATTTTAATTCCGCGTCGAAATCAAATTTCGTTTAATATATCGAATATATTAATTAATCGATTAATTCCAAATTAATCGTTATCTCTCTTTAAATGATATTTTATCCCAAATAAAATATCTCCGTAATTAATCCCAGATTAATTTTCTCTCTCTTCTAATTAATCCCAGATTAATTTAGAGTGCGAGTCATGCGTCATCGGTGAATCTTTGGGAAGCGACCCATGAGATCTCCGGATATGTTGGCAGTAAATTCGGTCGTCGGACTATCCGAACACGTAAGTACCTCGTACTACGTTTATACCGATTTACAAGACAAGGTTGGCCTCTAGCAAAACGCCATGCCTACCCAATTCTCCGGAAATATCCTTACAGGAATAAAGAATCTATATCATGCGTAGTATACGTAGTATTGCGTATTTCTGTCCAGTATCGGATGATCACGTGCTAGGCCTGGGGCTGGAATTGTGTATCCCGTACGAAGCACATGTCGGATGTCTGGTAACTAGTCTCTATAATCGGATATAAACATGACCTTGTCATTTTATCCCGATGACTGCAGTACTTAAGAGTACTAGTACCGTATCCTACGTGACCATCATCTCCATATGACTGGAGTGACACTTCCGTCTTGACATCACACCCAACACACTACGATTCTCAATATACCCAGCATTGGCGTACACATAACATGTTAAAGCCCTGGACGACCACAACCAAAGTATATTGATTGTCGCAAGTATTAGCGGTGCAAGTCTCAGGTTAAGACCAAATACACCTACCCTGATTTCGGATTTCCATAGACACATAGTCATACTACCAATGGAATTCCGAGGGGGTCTATCCAGAGCGAAGCTGTTTCCCGTACCATCGGTAAAACACAACCTCCTATTACACTTGCATGAGTATCCTATACCCAAATATATAAGAACTATGCCGTTGTGCCCTCACAACGCGCACAAGTGTAATACTAGTCTTTTACGTATTTATCGATGTCCAATCTCGATAATACTCTGACTAGGGATATTTAACGATTTATCCTTCGTGGATTGATACTGTCTCATATCATTCTCCGTCCAGGAACAAATCATAGGGACCTTCTATCATTTATACATTTAGGTGATATAATCACAAATTATAAGAGTGCAATCTCCTTTGTCACATAGTTAATTTGTACAACAACACTATGATATGTACAAATAGTGACGCTATGGGTCATAATTGTCCAACAATCTCCCACTTGGCCTATAGCCAGTCACTCGAGTGTCTTACACCCGAACTATGTACGGTTGGCTCAAACTGTTGAGAAAAGACTTTCGTCAGCGGATTTGCATGATTATCATCTGATGCGATTTATTCGATCATCACATCGCCACGATGTATGATCCGAACGAATCAGATGAATATCGAAGTATGTATCTGGATCGTTGATGAGACCATTAATTCTTTAGCCTGTGCTGACGTCTAGCTCAGCTGCTAACAGAATTATATCTAATCTAATTAGATTTGTTATCGATCCAGAAGGCTTCTATTGATGCCTCAGCTGCAGCAATAACCCGCATTAGTTGTTTATTCGGTAACAGTATCTTGCTACGAAGATTTCCAGCTCACTGTTCCGTTATTCAAACTTTGTAGTACCGTTTGCGACTTATAGTCATTTTATCGGTTAGGAAACTTGCTACAGTGATCCCAGTCACTTCAAGTTCTCCATCTCCATAGACTAAGACAGCATCCTTAGTTCTCTAAGATACTAACGGATGTTCTTAACATCAATCCAGTGACTATCACTTGGATTGGCATGTTTGTGATTTCATATGCTCAAAGCGTATGAGACACCAGGTCGCGTACATTTTTCAATGTACAATTTCCCCGAGAGTATTCGAAAGCCAAGCTTTCGCCGATAGTTTTATGGGAATATTACTTCCAAGAAATGACGTATTTTCATTATTTATAGGACAGCCATTGTCAGTGCGCTCCCACTAATCCTCTTATATACATAAGAATCATTTCCGTTTTGAAATAAATCATATACCATATGATTACCTCAAAACGATAATTACAAGAACCTATGCTTGCTTCATTCCAAACATGGATCGAATAACCCGCAAACCTTGTTTGCTTGTTATGGTACGACAAAACCGACAGGATATATCCTCCGAAAGGTTTCCTTTTCAGGAAAGCGATTTTCTCGTTAAGCTGTCATATTTCACTAATGAAACATGCAGCATTAGCAAGCATTATCCAAATGGATTTACCGTGGCAACAGGTAAAAGGTTGAATCGTAATCAACACAATGTTGATAACGATACCTTTTCGCTAAAAGCTTAGCTTTACACGTTGGTATGTTGCCATCCATGTATGTCTTCCTTGAGGACTTATAAAGTACCATTAGGCACAATGTCTTGCGGTACATCAACTAGTATCCAAATATAGTTGATATACATGGAATCCATTTCGGATTCATGGCACTTTGCCATAAGATGGAGTCGATACCTTGTATCACTTCCTCATACGTAGTCAGTTAGTATACCTCAATAAGATAAACATCTTTATGAAGTGAGATCAGAAACCCATACTCCAGGTTGTTTTCTGACTCTCTCCAACATACGTGGTTCTTGTGTATTCGAAGATTAATGGTAATAGTTTCATCCTTGATGAACTATTTATGTTCCATTAAGATTCGGTGCCTTGAACAGTATTACTCTGATTTTCATCGAGTTTTACTATTCCCCACTTACCACTGCATATCGGTATTCCTCTTAGGAAAACCGCATGGTGAGCAACAATTACATTGTTCTCTAGTGAGATGTATATAGTACTATACTTATGGTATCCCTAGGATAACCTACAATTGGCACTTATCCAATTTGGGTTCTAGTTTGGTATCATCCAAACATATGCCTAACATACCCAAATAATCAGGAATGTGAAACCCGGTTTCTTTCCGTTCATATCTAATATGAATCTATCAAACAGATTTTATGGAACCTTATTCAAAATAAGTTCTTGCACTGTTTAAAGCTTTCTGTGAAGGAAATGGTAGCTCAGAGCGACACATTATTAACCTTATCATGTCCAACAAAATTCGGTACTCTGTTCGGACACACCGTCAAACTACGTGTTCCGGGAGGAGTCCTCATTGAAAGAATACTATATTCTTTCAAGTATGTAAGAAACGTATTGCTTAAGTATTTTCCATTACGGTCTTACCGTGACGGTATAATACTATAGCCGATCTGTTTGTCTATTTCGTGTCGAAAACTCTAAAAGTTTCCGATTTGTGTTTCAAAAGAGACATATAACCATAACGCGATGCCACATCCGTAAGGTCACGAAATATTCACATCCACCTCTAGCCTAGCTAGATATGGGCCTACTTGCTATACTATGAACTAGGGCTAACAGATTGGTGGCATTTACACTTTTACCAAGTAAATAGTATTATAGGCACTTTGCCCAATAAACTAGATTCGTAGACTTTATTTGACTGGAATCAAATCAGTCCTAGTACCCACTCTTCAAAAGTGTGGATATACGAGTCTTGTTTGATTGTGTACCAGACAACAATGCCACAATTAGTTTCTTCTAATCAAATCAGTTTGAGCTATTTGTTTGTCATGTTATATATTGAGATTTATTTTATATTCAAAATATAAACTCTGTTATTCACATCTAATGTGTTTATCTCAATATCATCTTTATATAATAAAACAATTTAGTGTTCCAGAATATAAAGGTTCAATCCGCAACGGATTAGACACTAATATAGAGATAATGTTTCTAGTCAAACTAGTTACATTATAACAGTTTCCTAATTTAAGTACACACCCGAAGGCAGTTCCTAAACTTAGGTATCTACGGTTAAAACAACGACAGTTGTCCAATTTTCAATTCGCAGATAAATCTCTATGGAAGTCAGTATCCTGCTCAAAGTAGATTCTGAACATCAATACATATATTTTATGTACCACACTAAGTTTTTAAAATCTAATTTAATACTAGTGTGACATAATCTTGACAAACATATTTGAAGTCAGAGCCTTGTTCGTTCTTCAATTCCTCTTTGTCCAAACTGCAGTCACGCTTCCGCGATCCCGTTTGCCACAATTTAGGCATACATTTTGGGATATGTCATTTATCTTCCCAGAAGATTATAATGATTTTGCCTTTTCCTGTTTCAACACTCCAGAAGCCTTTGGCCAAGCCTTGGCCTTCTAGAATATCAAAGTAAGGTGCGCCTTGCGCTACTTGCCTTATTGCAAATTTTGACTTTATCTCATTGAAGAATAGTCATTAACTCTCCAAGAGTTATTTATTGTAATTTAGTACTTCTAAAATCTAAGTATAGATTCTTTGAAGATCCTTCAATTTCATTATCATACTTTAAGGATCTAATCCTTAGTTCTGATTCAGAAATTAAGGAGTCTACTGCGACAAGCTTAATAGATTAAGCACTAAAGTTATCATCACATCAATCTTCTAAAGATTATGCTCTACTATTTGCTTAACTCCGGGCTTAGGCTTAATATGTTATTTTATCAAATAAAGTAACCTATTATTTTCCAGGACCATCCTGAAATTATTCCCAATTTGAAAATTAAACCATTTAAATACATTTTCCTTATGATTATGTTTTAAATGTCAATCTTTCATTTTATCTTGATTTTAATAGACCAACTATTTAATCAACGATTAAGGTACTATTTATTATAATGATTACAATAGTCCAACTATTTAATCAACTATAATTTAATAGATTAAAATAAATTATATTGATTACTATAATCCAATTATAAAATCAACTATAAATGAATAGTTTGAATATAGTCCAACTATTTATTAAAACAACATTAAATATTAGTCCAACTAACATTTAATACAATTGACGAATGATATTTGTTTTAAGCGTATGGCAAGTAATTAAACGAATATTGCAAATTCAATTCTTGCTCCCACTATTTTTCTGCGAGCCTCTAACCCTCTGTCGAGTACTCGGGAAACCGTGTTTCCTACTGGGCTAGGATCCCGTTAAATATCACACAATCTTGACTTTGGCCAACAAATTGTATGATAATTAACTAGGTAGATCTCTAAGATCGATTGGATCCAATCCAATTCCTAGATCCGGTAGGGGGACATCCAAGTCCGAAACATATATCTTATATATGTCAATACATCCAATGTATTACCTAACCTTTTTCCTCTGAATCAACTAAGTCTTGGCTTTGGCACAACAAACTTATTGATCACAGTTAAGCGCGACCCATTGACCGTGGAAAGCTTCGTAATCAATGTCGATGGACAAGAAGTAGACTTGACTTTGGCCAACAAACCACAACTTGGACAAGACACCAATATGGAACAAGGCTCTCGTGATTCAAACACATCCTCGATGGACAAAGGCCTTGACTTTGGCCAACAAGCCAATGCCAGTCTCGGATCTTGAGTGAGAATCACTCAATGGAAGGAAAAACGTTTAATATTGTTTGAGGGTTTTTCGCGTACAAATTGGCAACCAATTTATTATCTTTGTTAAGGTCTCATCATCATACACCTTTAAACATGCATTCTAAACACATAATAAAGCGCGTAAAAATAAATAATAATGATATGCGGATGGATACTTTACACATTGATCCTAGATCAAATCTCTCCCTTTCTCTCTCCCGCTAGCACATGTATTTGCTTCTACCAATTACACTACACTTCTAAAGAAAACCTCATTTACATTGAGGGGAATAGGTGAGAAGAGAATACAAAGAATATGGAGGTATAAGGCAGGACTCGCAGGTCCAATTAATAAATCAAATTTATTACAACAATTTCTAAAATTGCCCCACCCATCTAATATCCATCGATATACATTATTCATGCATCGCAACCATGTATTCACACAAGCATGTTATCAATCAATCTAATCAAATTAATTAATCTGATAATAATGACCATCCAATGTTCAAACAACGATTTAATTTTGTGCGAGTCAAACTCATTCTGCGAATAAGTACTCAAAGTACGAATTCTCGAATTAAATTAAATTGCATAATTAAATCCAATTTAAATGCATTCATTCTAATTCACTATTTAATTCCAAATTAAATACTACACTTTAATTACGAACCTTTGCGACTTAAATTCCAAATTTAATCGTTACGGGTCTCAAAGCTCAATTAACGTCCAAAGTCAATTTAATTAAAGTCCAATAGGCTTTTAATTAATTCTTGAGGCGTGGACTTTTGGTCAACTCGGGTCAAACCGAATAACCAAAATCCATCCGGGAATTACCCCATAAGCCCAGAAATCAATTTAGGCCCAATTAAACTTTAAAGGTCCAATAAGTCTCATGTGGTCTTTATGGAAGCAGTTTTGGGCCCAATTGGATCCAACCAATTTTTCCTAAACCCAACTTTGTACAACAAAGCCCAATAAGCCCATTAACAACTTTAAAGGCCCAAATCCAATTTTAAGCCCATTTAACCAAACACAAAAATTCCAAATTTAATGTTTAATTACTAAAGTGTAAACACAATTAATTAACCAATTCAATATTTCCAAAACACCAATTAGCCCAATTAATCATGTTCATCATCATCACACCTGTCCAACACATTTTGATTAAAATCAAACCCAATTTTACATGCTACATGTCTCGGCAATATAGGGCATTTTATGTCCGATCCGAATTCAATCAAAATTAAATCCAATTCGACATTAAATCAATATCCCCAAATGATTCCAATTCATCCAATGAACAAAAAATCAAAAAATTCCAAGACAATTAGGGCAACAAACTCTCGGCCAACATAAAATTTAGGGAAAAAATGATCCATCACCATTTCATGAAATTGATCCAATCAATCTTCAATTCAACATTTTAAGCATACTCAATCATCCAATTCAACCAAATCATACTTGAAAACATTTTACCCAAATTTTAAGCCTTAACTTTTTCATGCTCAAATCTTGCTCTGATACCATTTTTGGTTTCTATTAAGGTCCGAAGATCATAAAAAGGCATGAAATATGTGCGAATACAAATCAACGAAGTTGCGGAATACTCACATCGATCGGTTGAGCGACGCTTTGACGAACAGAACTCCATTTCTGCTCCATGGGCTGCTCACGGCAGTGGCAGTGAAGAACTCACTGTTTCGGCCTTCAATCAACAAGAAACCAAGCTCCAAGCTTCGTCATTTGATTCCCGGCTCATGGGTGGACTTCCCTATCACCTTCGCATGTCTTCGTAGTGTGCTAGCACTCCCGATTTTGCCACAAAATCGCGACTCTTGGCTTCCCTTCACTGTTCGGCAGTAACCAAAACCAGTGAGGTTTTTTCACAGCCCCTAGGGTGTATTTTAGAAGAAAGAAAAAAAGAGGAGATGAGAGAGAGAGAGAGAAAAAGTGTATTAGATTGTTGTTTTTAAAAACAAAATAAACATATACCCATTTTTCTCTTTCAAAGTCAAGCCATATATGGCTCCAACCACCTCCATCAATTCACATCAATCCATCAATCATGAATAGTGACTTGCGTCAATCACTCAAAGTGAAAGGCATCCATCACTTGATTGACGAATGATGTGACGCTAGTTGCGACTAGCGATTTGACGCTTGATTTGACTTGCGTTTCGCACTCGAATTCGAAATGTGAATGCGCTCGCAAATAATCCCGGGCTCGGGTTCGCTAATTCCAAATTAACGAATTTTCCGTTGCGACGTAATTAAATCTAATTTAATTAAATAATCATGCCTAGCATAATTACTATTCACGTCGCTAACGAATTAATTCTAAATTAATTCGTTCGCCCGAATTAAAATCTAATTTTAATTCCGCGTCGAAATCAAATTTCGTTTAATATATCGAATAATAATTAATCGATAATTCCAAATTAATCGTTATCTCTCTTTAAATGATATTTTATCCCAAATAAAATATCTCCGTAATTAATCCCAGATTATTTTCTCTCTCTTCTAATTAATCCCAGATTAATTTAGAGTGCGAGTCATGCGTCATCGGTGAATCTTTGGGAAGCGACCCATGAGATCCCCAGATATGTTGGCAGTAAATTCGGTCGTCGGACTATCCGAACACGTAAGTACCTCGTACTACGTTTTATACCGATTTACAAGACAAGGTTGGCCTCTAGCAAGCGCCATGCCTACCCAATTCTCCGGAAATCCTTATAGGAATAAAGAATCTATATCATGCGTAGTATACGTAGTATTGCGTATTTCTGTCCAGTATCGGATGATCACGTGCTAGGCCTGGGGCTGGAATTGTGTATGCCCCGTACGAAGCACATGTCGGATGTCTGGTAACTAGTCTCTATAATCGGATAAACATGACCTTGTCATTTTATCCGATGACTGCAGTACTTAAGAGTACTAGTACCGTATCCTACGTGACCATCATCTCCATATGACTGGAGTGACACTTCCGTCTGACATCACACCCAACACACTACGATTCTCAATATACCCAGCATTGGCGTACACATAACCTGTTAAAGCCCTGGACGACCACAACCAAAGTATATTGATTGTCGCAAGTATTAGCGGTGCAAGTCTCAGGTTAAGACCAAATACACCTACCCTGATTTCGGATTTCCATAGACACATAGTCATACTACCAATGGAATTCTGAGGGGGTCTATCCAGAGCGAAGCTGTTTCCCATACCATCGGTAAAACACAACCTCATATTACACTTGCATGAGTATCCTATACCCAAATATATAAGAACTATGCTGTTGTGCCCTCACAACGCGCACAAGTGTAATACTAGTCTTTTACGTATTTATCGATGTCCAATCTCGATAATACTCTGACTAGGGATATTTAACGATTTATCCTTCGTGGATTGATACTGTCTCATATCATTCTCCGTCCAGGAACAAATCATAGGGACCTTATATCATTTATACATTTAGGTGATATAATCACAATTATAAGAGTGCAATCTCCTTTGTCACATAGTTAATTTGTACAACACCACTATGATCTGTACAAATAGTGACGCTACGGGTCATAATTGTCCAACATGGACCTCGGGCAAAAAACCAGCATCCACAATTTTGCGCCCATGATGAGTGGTTAAAAACTATCACTATTTCCCACTCATTTAACTTAATATTTGTATAGTTTCTTCAGTTTTGTGAATATTTTGATGTGTTTTGTGTTATTTTGTAGATAAATAAAGTTTCAGGACATTCTGGAGGTGATTTGGAGCAAAATTGTGAAAATTTGGTGAAATTTGGCAAAAATGGTATTTTGGTAATTTTGGGCGTCCCGGCAAAAAGAGGTATTTGGTAATTTTGGACATCCCGACACCAAAATAAGTTTCAGGACATTCTGGAGGTGATTTGGAGCAAAACTGTGAAATTTGGCAAAAATGGTATTTTGGTAATTTTGGGTGTCCCGACCGAGGGTATTTTGGTAATTGCAACCACATGCCACGTGTCAAAAATTCAACGATCCAAAAAAAAATAATAATAAAAAAATAAAATAATAAAATAATAAAAAAATAAAAATCAGAAATATAATAATAAAAAATTAGATTTTTTTACCTATAAATAGATTTTGAATTTCTTAGTTTCAATACCTCATCCTCTGAAATCCTTATAAATAAAAGAGAGTTCTTCTTATTTTCTTCTTATATTCAGTTTTATTTACGCTTTGTAGTAGTAATTCTATCCATCTATGAGTGGGTAACTTCTCTATGCTGAGGTAATAAGGTAATACTTTTACTTTTGCTATTTAGATTAATTTCCCTTAAAATATAATATATAAACTATTTAAAACCTGACTTAATAAGGATACCGCCATTCTGGACGGTTGGTTATTCAATTTAAATTGGTTAAACCTGACTTAATGAGGATACCGCCATACTGGACGGTTGGTTTAAGTTTATATTTTTGTTCCGCCTTATGACTGGTATATTTGAATTTGACTTAATCAGGATACCGCCATTCTGGACGGTTGGTTTAAAATATCACAAGATTATATATTATTTTATGGGAGATATCTAAATAGTAAATAGTAGAAGTTTTCCTTTTACCTTAGCATTTTATTTATTTTTCTGCATTTACTTTTTTAGTAATTTTTAGTTTTTTTTTTATTTGTACTAACTATGTGTTATAACTAAGTTAGTTTTCTAGGTTGTGATGAAATCTAATATCACCGTTTTATAAGAGGTTATTTTATAATTTGAGTAATTTAAATGTTTACTTATGAAGTCTTAAATGCTTCTTGTTGTTTGATCACCAATAAGATTAATGTGGTAAATCTAAAATGAACTAGACATAGGGATTTTAGGTTTCAACCTTTGACTTAATAGCCCACGATCTTCCTTGAGGATAGATAACCCTTTAATAGATTTCCTTACAGGATAGACATATACCTGTTGGGAGGGGGTAGCCATAATTAGAACTTAAACTTAATGAATCCAGATAATTTGGTTGACATAGACATATGGTTCAATTGGATTAAACTGGGTATTTGTGTCTGACCATCGACAGATGCTTTCACATAAATTCATGTTTCAGGTTAGTAAACTGATTTATTACACAAACTTAAAATAATTACTTCATCTTTTAAAGATATTAGAATGATTCACAACCCAAGATCTTTGAGTCTTTTATTTTCCTTAATTTTTTTTTTGTCTTTTTATCTTTTTATTTATTTAGCAAATCTACAAATCAAATCATTCAAGCAATCAATTCCCTTCTCCCTCAATTAGATATTTTTAGATAAATAGTATCAACAATTAATAACAATAGTAGGAATTAAGTCCTCGTGGGATCGATATTTTTATACTACTTGAACGATACGTGCGCTTGCTGTATACATGTGTGTTTACGCCGGTCAAGTTTTTGGCGCCGTTGCCGGGGACTTATATTTCTTGAGTTATTAATTTTGAAGCTATATAATTTACTTGTATCTAGTTTTCTTTTTTTTTTTATCTGTACTTTTTATTCTTTCTTTTGTTTTCAGGTGATTGAAAAAAATGGAACATTTTGAAACATTACGAGCTTTACCAGAAAAAGATACACCCCAAATCCGGTAGCAACAATCTAGTTTTCTGAGGCCTGTTGTCCAGCCCAACAACTATCACTGGAAGCCAGAATCAAGCAATACTACATTTGCTCATCAGAATGAAATGGGGAGATGTGTAATAAGTGATGGTAACCACCCGAGCGATCAATGATATACCTTTCAGAGTGGCAGAATTATTGGAATCATTCAAGGTACGTAGAATCATCACATTTTCCATCTTATCCATCATCTATTACGATCTTCATCAAGAACCAGATCCATCAGAGGAATATCAGGTGAATGACATTGCTAAAAGATTGCTCGAGAAACGAGAAGCTCAATTTGATGTACAAATTCAGAGTCAAACAGTGTCTATACAGAGGATGACAGATCAAGTTAGACAACTAACAGACAACCTGAATCACATATCTCACGGAGCAATTCAAATAATACTGAAGAAGCCTTCGAATATTCTGAGATTCATCATGACATCATAACAGAGGACGAGGCTGAGCAGTATCAAGAATCAGAGGTATCAGTTCAGGAACCTGCACCAACAAAGTCTCAATTTGATTTTATATTCTGACTCTGATGAGGATGAAAAAGTTGAGTTTCTTGTACTAACTGCACCAACAAGGAAGGATGAAACTTCCATCCTCAGCATGTAGATCTTGGAGAATGCTTTGCACTAATGTTTGAAGATGAATCTACCAGCCATCAGTTCACTCAGATCAGAGGATGAAGACCTTAAAATCTGACATTCCTTACATTCTCACATTGATATTTCAGGAGCATGTATTTCACAGATGACAGATGAAGAACTGAATACTGAGATCCTAAAATTCATCTGTGAAGAAAGGTGGAGCAAGAAGCAGAGCAAATAGAGGAGCAATTGTCAGAAAAAATTAAGATACAGTGAATTCAGGCGAAACATCACGTTTTGGGGAGTACAATTTAGAGATATTACTCAGAAATTTGACAGAATGGAAATTCCATTCCAAGTCAAGCACCATACAAGATCTCCTGATTTCCTTCTTCTTTTCAGGAATCACTGGAGCAACAAATATTAAAAAGGTGGCACAAGCACTGAATAAGACAAAATTCTTTTTACCACCTACTATTGGAAGAGGACCCTTCAAAAGCAACGCACATGTGAATGTCTTAATAGGACATCCCAAACGACGCTGAAACCGCCTTGACAGATGGATTTCAGTCACATCTGGCTGAAGACGAAAATTTAAAATGGTAAATCTAAAATGAACTAGACATAGGGATTTTAGGTTTCAACCTTTGACTTAATAGCCCACGATCTTCCTGAGGATAGATAACCCTTTAATAGATTTCCTTACAGGATAGACATATACCTGTTGGGCGGGGGTAGCCATAATTAGAACTTAAACTTAATGAATCCAGATAATTTGGTTGACATAGACATATGGTTCAATTGGATTAACTTGTATTTGTGACTGACCA
>SKCR01019042.1:0-44199 GCA_019454045.1 Zanthoxylum bungeanum | reverse complement strand
AACTTGCTCAAGTTTTCCTTTTATAGTGAAGCGTATGTAATTTTTAATTAATAAAAGTTCTAATCAAATTTTATGTGGGCTTAATCAATTTTTTCCAAATATGTATAATTAAGTCACCTTTGTTTACCACTTTTATTTAATCCAATTAAATCAAAGAAAAAGTCTATCAAATTGATTAGTTCATTATCTATCACTTAGATATAATCCAAATAAATCAAGTCAAATACACCTATTATTACATATTTGTAATTAACAAAATATCCTCCAATATTTTAGAGATATTTATGAAATTACAACAAAGTCATTGTGTGATTTTAGATTAATCCAATTAATCCAATTGGGTCAAAGTAAATAATTAATGTTATTCAATAACACTTAATTATTTTAATTGATAATTAAAATATCAAATATTATTTATAATCAAACATTAATGTTGGCCACAATGAATTGTTGTTGGCCATTTCTTCGATTAGATCACAGGCTTGATCTTCTCTTTTCGCCATTAAAGCTCCTCCAGCAGCAGCATCGATTGTGGTTCTCATTATTCCAGAAAGTCCATTATAGAAGGTTTGGACTTGAAGCCATTTTGGAATCTCATGGTGAGGACATTTTCGGAGCAAATCTTTGTACCTTTCCCAAGCTTCGTAGAGAGATTCTGAGTTTTATTGTACAAAGGATGTGATTTCATTCCTCAGCTTTCCAGTTCTGGCTGGTGGAAAGTACTTTGCAAGAAATTTGGTGGCTAAAGTGTTCCAAGTTGTGATGGAACCTGCTGGTAGTGAATGTAGCCAAGCTTTAGCTCTGTCTTTCAAGGAGTATGGGAAAATACGCAGTCTCATTGCTTCTTCAGCTTCTCGGTTGTAATTTAAAGTGCCGTAAACTTCCAGGAAGTTGCTGATGTGGGCATTAGGATCTTCAGTTGCATTCCCCCCAAACTGAACTGACTGCTGAATCATCTGAATGCATGTTTTGATGTCACCCGCATTTGCTGGTAAGGGAGGAAGTACAATACAAGAAATGAGTCTATCAACCACCGGAATGGTTCTGTCTCGAATGGGAATTGGTGGTGCAACCTCCAAAGGTTCATGTTCCATGTTAATGATTGCTTCTTGGCCTTCTCGCCTTTCCCATCTCAACTGTCTGATGGTTCTTTCAATCTCTGGGTCAAGCGGTCGGAGTTCAAAGCTTCTGGTTCGTCTCATGTAGTTTCTGAGAACCTGAAATAAAAGAAAACAAAAACAATAAGTAAAAAAGAAAAATTTGATACAAGTAAAGGTATCTAACCTTAAAACTAATAGTGAAAGATAAATAAGTCCCCGGCAACGGCGCCAAAAACTTGACCGATGCTTACACACGCGTATAACGCAAGCGCATGTATTGTTCAAGTAGTATAAAAAGTATCGATCCCACGAGGACTTAATACCTAAGCTATTAATTTTTATGAGGTCAAATGATTACTAGTATCTAACAGGTTGTTTGATTGATTTGAAATGGTGACGATTCTAAATTTAAAAACAAGTAAATAAAATTGTTCGAAGTAGGTTTAAGAAAATTCAATATTAAAAACTATCTAGGGTTGTGAATCTTTCTAATATCTTTTAAAAGATGAAGTGGTTATTTCATGTTTGTGTAATAAATTGGTTTACTAACCTGGAACACTAAATTATGCAAAAACCTATGTCGATGGTCAGACGCAAATACCCAGTTTAACCCAATTGAACCATATGTATATGTCAACCAAATTATCTAGATTCATTAAGTTTAAGTTCCAATTATGGCTACCCCCGCCCGACAGGTATATGTCTATCCTGTAAGGAAATCTATTAAAGGGTTATCTATCCTCAAGGAAGATCGTGGGCTATTAAGTCTAAGGCTGAAACCTAAAATCCCTATGTCTAGTTCATTTTAGATTTACCAGATCAATCTTATTAGTGGCCAATTAACAAGACGTATTAGGCTTAAGACTTAATAAGTAAACCTTTAAATTACCCAAACTATAAAATAACCCCTTATAAACCGGTAATATTAAAAGTCATCACAACCCCAGATAACTAATTTAGTTACAACACATAACTAGGGCTAGTAAAAACTTGAAAGTAAAAGACATAAAGTAAAAATGCTGAAAAGTAATTGCGGTAAAGTAAAAGCTGAAAAGTAAATTGCAATAAAATAAAATGCTAAGGTAAAAGGTTCAACTTTTACTACTACTAATTTAGATATCTCCCTTAATATAATATATTAACTTATGATTATTTTACCAACCAGCCATATAGGCGGTAACCTGATTAAGTCAAATTAAGTTCAACCAGCCATAAAGGCGGAACCAAAATAAACCTGCCATATAGGCGGTAAGAAAATTTAATTACCAACCGACCAATCTGGCGGTATCCTTGATTAGTCAGGTTTAAACCAGATTAAAATGAATTACCAACCGACCAATATAGCGATATCCTTTTTAAGTCAATATTTTAAATAGTGAATATATTATATTTAAGGGAGATTAATCTAAATAGTAATAGTAAAAGAATTACATTTCACCCTAGCAGAGGGAAGTTACCTCCTCATAGTGAATAGTAAAAACTGTAAAAAGTAAAGAAAGTAAATCACTATTATTACAGAAAGTAATTAAAATTAATTACAAAACTAAAATTTAAAAGAAACTAGATAGAAAACTCTCTATTTACATGAGAGAATTTAGAGAGAATGGTATATCTGAAACATAAATTTCGAGCTCTATTATAGGCGTCAGTAGGGGTCCGGCGTCGCACCGCCCATCCCGCGTAGCGACGCGCGGTTTGTCGACGTGGCACGCTCTGGTTCGTCGGCTTCAGATTCTGGATAAGGTGATAAGGTGACATGTGGCAAGGTGGTTGGATCTCAATTATTGTGACATGTGGCGGCTTCTGATTGGTCGACTCAGATTCTTATCCGCCACGTGTCGATTTCGGATAAGTGAGCCAATAATTGATGCTGACATGGCGATGGCGACTGTTGGCACCGTAGAATTGCGACACGTGGCACGTTGTGATTGGTTGATGATGATGTGGCAGTTTGACTCGGTCAACCGGTGATGTGGACAGTGACGTGGCAGACTCATGGCGATGGCGACTTTCGGCACCGTAGGATGATGACACGTGGCATGGCGCACGTTAGCAGATCGGCTGTGATGGTGACACGTGGCATGGCGCACGTTAGCAAAGTCAAATTTCCTTAGATTCTGACTTATGGACCCGGTGCATGTTAACACTGTTCGGCGTATGTTAGGCGTCGCGACACCAAAGGCTTGCGCGTCGCGACGAGCGAAATGACCATTTTGCCCTTTTCATCCAATTTTCTCTGTTTTGGCCCAAATCACCTCCAGAGTGTCCTGAAACTTTATTTATCTACAAAATAACACAAAACACATCAAAATATTCACAAATTATCTTTTATGTTCCCTAATTTTTTTGGACAAAATCATATCAAACCGAGCCCCAAAATTAATTAACTAGAGGCGGTAGTGAGTAAAATTTATACAAAAGAAAAAGGATGAATTTTTCATTCTAACTCTAAATGGTCTTCCGTGTTATGACTTGCTACCAACAAAAGGAAGTATGGGCTTCACTCACAAAATAAAATCCCTAAACACTTTAGAGATTAAGTCAAGATTTTCCACACCAGAATTTTTTCTTTTCTTTTTCTTTTTTCATTTTTTCATTCAACACTTGAGAGGAAATGATGAACTAGGGTGGCTAGGATTTAACAAAATGGAGTTAGGATAAAAATATAATACACTTATCCTTTTATACTTAGGGTTTAATATGTTTTAAAATTAAAATAAAAAATATTTCCCCTCCCCACCATGTGTTTCAGCCAACCCTAATATTTGTAGCATCAAATCTTTTTAAATGCCATCATTATGACATTAAAGTGTTATTAAATAAAAATAATGTAATTAGCATTTTTGAAAAAAAATTGAATTTCAAAATTATATTTTAAAATCCTTTATTTCTAAAAATAATATATTAAATAATTTAATATTTACAACCCTTTTTAATAAATTAAACGATTATCTCATAATCATTTATTTAATGAAAAATTTTATATTAAATATAATATAATATTACATGTGTGACATATATATTATTAATCAAATTTTAATTTTAATTTCAAAACCAACTTCAACACATGTTATACAATAAAAATATATATATTCTAAATATATATGTATTTCTTTGAATCAAAATACAAACCAAACAAGAATTCCACAATGAAATGACTCATGAACAATTCTAGATCACTCAAAGATGGTCAAGTGATTCAAGAATGGTAACCATAGCTCCAAGCTTTCATCTAAAGTTCCAAACTCTAATTTTATGTTTCATGTCCAACGTGAATATTTTGACCTAATTCCAAGCATATTGTGTTTACGCTTCCAAAGCATCCATACATAATTCGTTAGCCTAATTTCAACATCAAGCTATGTTATTATGTATCCAATACATAATACATCATTATATGCTTCATTAATGAAAACAACTCATTAATGAAAACATAGCTTTAGAGAAGATCAAACTTACTGATGAGCGGAAAATATATCAATATTTATCGCCCCTTTTACTTAATATTTTGTTTAGTTTCTCGGGTTTGATGAACGTTTTGATGTATTTTAGTTTATTTTATAGATAAAATAATATTGGGACTCAATGAAATCATTTAGGATGAAATGTGGGTCAAATAAGGGGAAAAAAATTGGACTTAACATATTAATTTTGGAGATTGGAAACTTGAAAGGGTGTTCTAATGAAGTGCAATTTCAGAAATTCTAATTTTGCGCAACTTTCATATTTTGGGCATAACCTTTTACCGATATTGGATTGAGCTGATTCAAGTTTCAGATTAAAGAAGACTCAAAGATCTACAACTTTGAAGAACAAAATAATTTCTAATTCGGAAGATTCATGACCAAATTTTATGAAACATCCGGAAGTGTGTTATGTGTAATTATTAAAGTCATTTTCAAAGTAAATAAATAAATAAATAAATAAATAAATAAATAATAAAAATAGTCAAGCTCCCACCAAACATGATAGAAATTAATAATGGATTTGGTGGAGCAATTAGTGGAGCAATTAATGGAGGATTTGGTGGATGATTTGATGGAGGCAAAATTTTGCCTATAAATACCAAGCCATTTCATTCGTAAATTCATACTTTCTTCTTTGAAATTCCTTAAGAATAACTAAGAAGATTGTATCTTGTTTGTTTATTTACATCTTTCAGTAATTAATTTCAGCTTTCACACTTTCTTTTCTTTACTTTTCAGTTTTTACTTTCTGCAATTTACTTTTACGCACAATATTTTTCTTTCTTTAATTTTCAGTTTTTACTTTTAAGTAATGTGAGGTAACTCCCCCTTACTGGGGTAAAGAGTAAAACTTTTATTACTAATATTTAGATTAATCTCCCTTAATTATAATATATAAACTAGTTAAAACCTGACTTAACGAGGATACCACCATATTGGTCGGTTGGTAATTATTTATAAATTAGTTTTAACCTGACTAAGCATGGATACCGCCTGGTTGGTCGGTTGGTAATTAATTATTAATTTGACTTAATCAGGATACCGCCTATATGGCTGGTTGGTAATTATCACGCAAAATTAATATATTATATTAAGGGAGATATCTAAAATAATAGTAATAAAAGTGGATCCTCTAACCCCAGCATTTTCTTTTATTGTACTTTTACTTTATTTACTGTTCAGCAATTTACTTTCAGCAATTTACTTTCAGCATTTACTTTTCAGCATTTAATTTTCAGTATTTAATTTCAGCATTTACTTTCCGTCATTTACTTTTCAGCAATTTACTTTTCAACATTTTACTTTATGTCTTTTCTTTTATTTAAGTTTTTACTATCCGTAAATATGTGTCGTAACTAAGCCAGTTATCTGGGTTGTGATGAAATCCAATATCACCGGTTTATAAGGGGTTAAATTACAGTTTGGGTAATATAAAGGTTTATTTATTGAGCCTTAATCCTAATGCTTTTTATTAACTGGCCATTAATAAAATTGAACTGGTAAACTTAAAATGAAGTTGGAAAATAGATTTTAGGTTTAAGACCTTAGACTTGATAGCCCACGATCTTCCTTGAGGATAGATAACCCTTTAATAGATTTCCTTACAGGATAGGAATATACCATTCGGGCGGGGGTAGCCATAATTGGAACTTAATCTTAATAAATTCAGATAACTTGGTTAACATAGGAATATGATTAATTGGGTTATACTGAGTATTTGTATTTGACCATCGGAAGAGGCTTTTACATAATTTCGTGTTTCAGGTTAATAAACCAATATATTACACAAATGTAAAATAACCACTTCATCTTTTAAAAAGATATTGGAAGGATTCACAACCCTGGAAAGTTTTATAAATTTGAATTTTCTTCAATCTACTTTCAAGCAATTTTATTTACTTGTTTTAAGTTTTAAAGTCACCACCCAATCAAACAACCAATCCATTAGATATTTGTAAACATTTAACTTCATAAATTAATAACAAAAGGTTTTAAGTCCTCGTGGGATCGATACTTTTATACTACTTGAACGATACGTACGCTTGCGTTATACGTGTGTGATTACGCACCGGTCATGTTTTTGGCGCCGTTGCTGGGGACTTATTTATCTTTCACTATTAATTTTGAGGTTAGATACCTTTACCTGTATCTAATTTCTTTTTACTTATTATTTCTGTTTTCTCGTGTTTCAGGTTCTCAGACACTACATGAGACGAACCAGAAGCTTTGAACTCTAACCGCTTGACCCAGAGATTGAAATAACCATCAGACAGTTGAGAAGGGAAATGCGAGAAAGCTAAGAAGTAATCGTTAACATGGAACCTAAACCTTTGCACATTGCACCACCAATTCACATTCGAGACAGAACCATTCCAGTGGTGGACGGCCTCATTTCCTGTATTGTACTTCCTCCCTTACCAGCAAATACGTGTGACATCAAAACATGCATTCAGATGATTCAGCAGTCAGTACAGTTTGGGGGAAATGTAACTGAAGATCCTAATGCCCACATTAGCAACTTCCTGGAAGTTTGCGACATTTTCAACTACAACAGAGCATCAGACGAAGCAATGAGACTGCGAGTTTTTCCATATTCCTTGAAATACAGAGCAATAGCTTGGCTACATTCACTACCAGCAGGTTCCATCACAACTTGGAACACTCTAACCATAAAATTCATTGCAAAGTACTTTTCACCAGCCAGAACTGTAAAGTTGAGGAATGACATTACATCCTTCGTGCAACAAGATTCAGAATCCCTCTGTGAAGCTTGGGAAAGATTCAAAGATTTACTCTGGAAATTTCCTCACCATGAGATTGCAAAATGGCTACAAGTCCAAACCTTCTACAATGGACTTTCTGGAATATTGAGAACCACAATTGATGCTGCTGCTGAAGGAGCTTTAATGGAAAAATGAGAAGATCAAGCCTGGGACTTAATTGAAGAAATGGCCAACAACAACTCCTTGTGGCCAACAGAAAGGAGATTGATTCAACGAATTGCTGGAATTTATGAAGTTGGAGCCAACATTGCAGTGAATGCCAAGCTGGATCAGATATGCAAATTCATGAAACTCTCAGTATGCAAGGTAACACTGGATCCACAAGTTCACCATATAGAGGAGCACCAGAGACATACCAACTTGAAGAAATGGTGAATTATGTCAGCAATTTCAACAGACAGGGGAACAACCCATATTCCAACACCTACAACCCAGGGTGGAGGAATCATCCCAATTTTTCATGGAGCAACAATTCAGGGCCAAGGAACTATCCACCACCCGGATTCCAACAACAACATAACAAAGGCCATAAGCATGAAAAAGAACTAGGAATTGTAGAAGTGATGGCTCAGTTAAAAAAATACGATGCTATGATTCAGAGCCAATCTGCTTCTATCAAAGCATTGGAGAATCAAATTGGACAACTGGAAAATGCTTAGAGTTACAGACCACCAGGAAATCTTCCCAGTAACACAGAACCAAATCCAAGAAACCGAGGGAAGGAGCAATGTCAAGCCATTACCTTGAAAAGTGGCACTGAAATCAACAAAGATGTTGGAATCAAGGCAGCCATTGAAGAAGTTCCAAAAGATGCAGTTCCACAGATGGAGGAAAAAGAAGCAAAGGAAAAAGATCAAGAAAGAATCATTTTACCTCCATATTTTCCTCAACGACTCCAGAAAAACAAATTGGAAAAACAGTTTGCTCGATTCTTGGAGGTGTTCAAAAAGCTGCATATCAACATTCCATTTGCAGAAGCCTTGGAAGAAATGCCCAGCTATGTCAAATTCATGAAAGACATTCTTTCACGAAAACAGAGATTGGGAGATTATGAGACAGTAGCATTGACGGAGGAATGCAGTGCCCTTATTCAGAGGAAACTTCCCTCGAAGTTGAAAGATCCTGGCAGTTTCACAGTTCCTTGCACCATTGGAGAACATTATATCGGTAAGGCTTTATGTGATTTAGGTGCAACTGTTAATTTGATGTCTTTTTCTATTTACAGGAAACTACAAATTGGAGAAGCAATGCCTACCTCAGTCTCTCTGCAACTTGCTGATCAAACGCTCGCATTTCCAAGAGGTGTAGTTGAAGAATTGCTGGTCAAAGTTGACAAACTCATTCTCCCAACAGATTTCATTATCCTTGACATGGAAGAAGACAAAGATGTTCATATCATCTTTGGGAGACCATTCTTGGCTACATGTCGAACTGTAATTGATGTACAAAAAGGAAAACTGACCATGAAAGTGCAGGACCATTAAGTTACCTTTAATGTTTTCAAAGCCATGAAATTCCCGAGTGATGAAAAGGAAGAGGAATGTTTCAGAATTGATGTTGTTGATAGTATCATTCAGGATACTGATACAATTCCCATGGATAAACTTGAAGCTTGCACCACCAAC
Source organism: Zanthoxylum bungeanum (assembly GCA_019454045.1). Lineage (NCBI taxonomy): Eukaryota > Viridiplantae > Streptophyta > Magnoliopsida > Sapindales > Rutaceae > Zanthoxylum > Zanthoxylum bungeanum. The sequence continues at coordinate 35,224 of SKCR01019042.1, read as the reverse complement.
ATGACTGACAACGACCTAGATGCTGAAATTTTGGAATGTATCAACTATCTTGACAAGCCAATCCGATTCAAATCGACACAACCAGTGGAAAGCCTGGAACTTCCGAAGAAAGATCGAATCAAGCCCTCAATTAAAGAACCACCGCAGCTGGACCTGAGGCTATTGCCGATTCATCTCAAGTATGTATTTCTTGGAAACTCTTCTGAATTACCTGTGATTATTTCTTCTTCGCTAACATTGGAGCAGGAAGAAAAGTTGCTGAGAGTGTTACGAGAACACAAAAGAGCCATTGGCTGGACTATAGCAGACATCTGAGGCATTAGTCCATCATTTTGCATGAAAAAGATTCTAATGAATGACGAGTACAAACCCACAGTAGAGCATCAACGGAGATTAAATCCAATCATGAAGGAGGTCGTGAAGAAAGAAATCATCAAATGGTTGGATGCTGGCATCATTTACCCTATCTCAGACAGCACTTACGTGAGTCCTATGCAGTGTGTGCCGAAGAAAGAAGGAATTACTGTTGTCACAAATGAAAAGAATGAGTTGATTCCAACAAGAACGGTGACTGGATGGAGAGTATGCATGGACTACCGGAAGCTGAACAAAGCAACAATGAAATACCATTTTCCGCTACCATTCATTGACCAGATGCTAGACAGACTGGCGGGACATGAGTACTATTGCTTTTTGGATGGATATTCGGGGTACAATCAGATTGCCATCGCCCCAGAAGATCAAGAGAATACCATATTTACATGTCCGTATGGTACTTTTGCTTTCCGTAGGATGCATTTTGGATTATGTAATGCTCCTACTACATTTCAGCGTTGCATGATGGCCATCTTCTCAGACATGCTAGAACAGAGTATGGAGGTTTTTATGGATGACTTCTCTGTATTTGGAGACTCTTTCGATCATTGCTTGCAAAATCTGGAACATGTGTTACAAAGATGTGAAGATACCAACCTAGTACTCAACTGGGAGAAATGTCACTTCATGGTGCAAGAAGGCATTGTTCTGGGACATTGGATCTCAAAAAAGGGAATCGAGGTAGACAAAGCAAAAATCGAGACAATTGAAAAACTACCTCCACCCACATCTGTCAAAGGGATTCGGAGTTTTCTCGGACATGCTGGCTTTTACAGGAGATTTATCAAAGACTTCTCAAAAATTGCAAAACCTCTTTGCAATCTTCTGGAGAAAGATGTGTTTTTCAACTTCACCAAAGAATGTCAGAAATCCTTTGAGATCCTAAAACATAAGCTGGTCTCTGCCCCCATCATAGTAGCACCGGATTGGACCCTTCCATTTGAGGTGATTTGTGATGCTAGTGATTTTGCTGTAGGTGCAGTTTTGGGACAACACAAAGCAAAGATCTTCCATGCCATTTACTATTCCAGCAGAACTCTGAATGAAGCTCAACTCAACTACACAACCACTGAAAATGAGTTTCTTGCAGTTGTGTTTACTTTTGATAAATTCCGCTCTTATCTGCTGGGTCTCAAATTGGTGGTCTACACATATCATTCAGCAATCAAGTATTTGATCGCGAAGAAAGATGCCAAACCCAGATTGATCCGTTGGATACTTCTTCTGCAAGAATTTGACGTGGAGATTCGAGACAGGAAAGGGACAGAAAATCAAGTGGCAGATCATTTATCAAGGCTCAAGAATGGAGATATAGCTGGCAAAGAATTGACAATCGAAGAAAATTTTCCAGATGAACAGCTGTTCACTATGAAACAACATGATGCCCATTGGTATGCTGATTATGTCAATTACATAGTGTCAGGAAAATGGCCATTGGAATAGACAACTCAGCAACGGAAGAAGTTCTTTAAGGAAGTCAAGCACTATATCTGGGATGAGCCGTACCTGTTCAAATGATGTGCTGATCAATCATTGAGACGGTGTGTTCCACAGGAGGAGGTCAACAGTGTTTTGCAACACTGCCATTCATCACCATATGGTAGACACTTCAGTGGAAATAAAACTGCAGCCAAAGTCCTACAATTAGGTTTGTTCTGGCCCACTCTTTTTAAAGATGCTTATCTATTTTCTCTTCAATGTGACAGGTGCCAGAGAATGGGAAATATTTCAAGGAGAAATGAAGGACCTTTGCAAAATATTCTAGAAGTGTAGATATTTGATGTATGAGGGATTGATTTTATGGGACCCTTTGTTCCATCATTTGGAAACCTGTACATATTGGTTGCTGTAGACTACGTCTCCAAATGGGTTGAAGCAATTGCACTACCATCAAATGATTCAAAAGTGGTGATCAAGTTCCTTTAAAAGAATATTTTCACTCGCTTCGGAACACCCAGGGTGATTATTAGTGATGGTGGCTCACATTTCTGCAACAGATACTTCGATGCACTCCTATCCAAATACGGAGTTACTCATAAAGTTTCCACAACTTACCAACCACAGTCAAATGGGCAAGTTGAAGTTTCAAACAGAGAGATCAAAAGAATCTTGGAGAGAATCATTGGATCAACAAGGAATGACTGGTATGAAAAGCTGGATTACGCATTATGGGCCTACCGGACAGCTTACAAGACACCCATTGGTATGTCCCTATATCAAATGGTGTTCGGGAAAGCATGCCATCTGCCAGTTGAGCTTGAACACAAGGCGTACTGGGCACTGAAGAAGTTGAATCTTGATTCACAAGCTGCAGGAGAGAAAAGACTTCACCAACTAAATGAGTTAGAGGAATTTCGCCTACAGGCTTATGAAAATGCTAGATTATACAAAGAGAAGACCAAGAAATGGCATGACCGAAAAATAGTGCGCGGACAATTGAAACCATGGCAGCAGGTGTTGTTATATGGTTCAAGGTTGAAACTTTTCCCTGGAAAGCTGAAATCAAGGTGGTCAGACCCGTTTGAGATTACTCAGGTTTTACCATATGGAGCTGTTGAATTGTACAACCCCAAGTCCAACAACACATTTAAGGTTAATAGCCAGCGTGTCAAGCACTACTGGGGAGAATAATTTGAGCAACAAAAAGAAAGCGTCACACTTTCAGATCCAGCCTAACGTTCGGGAAATCGTGTCTAGCTGACGACATTAAACTTAGCACTAGCTGAGAGGCAACCCAAGCAATTTGTGTATATATTGTGATTTGGTGTGTTTTGTTTTTGTATGTTTAATTTTTGTAGGTTGTTGTGATATTTTTATATCGTACCGCAAGTGTACGGTGTCAAGTTTTAGTATAAATCAGTGAAAGAGTGTCGAACCCACAGGGATTGCGTTAACTCACACTAAGTACTACAATTGATAATCCTAACTTTATTTAGATGACAAATAATAAAGATTAAAGTAAATAAATAAATATATAATAATTTGATAGGAGGAACTAATACGATAGAGATTCTGGATCCTGATTTCACCTAGCCGTCACCTATGTATTTGTCATGCCAATTAATCTTTGTTCAGTTATATTATTTATAAGTCAAGACTCCTAAAATATTCACTCCCTCTCTCGAGTGCCGAGTGAAAATATCATCAACTATAAACTTCGATATCTCTATAAAAATCCAATAGTTAACAACTCATTACGATTTGTGATTCTATTTTAACGACTTCAAAGGACTACAGATTCTCTCGAACTCTATAAAATCCTAGGTTATATTCTCTAGATCTATTCAAAATCCCCTCTCTCGAGTGATAGATTCTAAACATTCATCATCTCAAATTGTGGCCAGCAATCAAGAAGCATTAAACTCGAAAGAATATAAATAAACTAATAAAACTTCATAACAAAATTGATAAAAACAATACAAGGTTCAAGCATATATTACATCATTCTCCAGAATTAAGGAGTTAGTTCATGACAAAAGATAAAAACAATAATACACAAATCATGAATCTAATGGAAATCATTAGAGTTCTAAGAAAAAAAAAAAAAAAGGTAAAACCCGAATTGAATCTCTTCCTCCTCGGATGTCACAGCCTTTTTCTCCTCTTGTCGCCCTTCAATCCTCTCCTTGGATCTCTAAAAATATTTATTTCTGTGTTTTGTGCAGTGTATTAGCCTCCTCTTGAGTATTGGACGCACTTTTCTATTTATAATAGAGGCTAGGAGTCATTAAACATATAAAAAAAAACCCTGAAATCCTGTTTCTGGTCCGCGGGGGACGCTGCGGCGCCGAACAGTGGGCGCTGCAGCGCCCAACTCTCAGGAAAATGTATGTAAATGACTAGATCTCGTTGAGTAGATACAAATCGATATATTATGGGTCTCGTAACTCTTTCTAAATACAAAGTTATAGCCTTTTTAATTTCAGTGCGCAGCTGATGTTGGTTTTTACTGCTTCTTGAGTCTGATGCTCCCAATACGTCCCTAAACACACGTAATTGATCCATTCTTGATGTTATAATGCTTTCTACAAATAAGACATAAAATAAACTATAAAATACATTAAATGATTCGAAACATAACAAAATAATAGGCTAAGGATGTCGGAATAAGTGGGTATAAATCACACTTATCATAGGTAAAGTCACATTTCAGGATGGAAGAAGCTCTCGTAAATCTTCACAAGCAATTTCCTTCTCTCCCTCAAAATTCTTTGATGAAAGTCTACAAAGCTCGCTTGGAACGGATGAGACTGCTGATGATCAAAGGTATTCCTACTTATATTCGTTGGATTATTGAAGCATGGGTCCGATTGGCAGGTGAGTCTTCTGACTCTTTTATTTCACATCTGCCTGGTTTAGGCAGAAGCACCTATGCTAAAAAGAGAAGAGCTAAAAGAATGGGTGTTTGCTATAAATGTGCTCGCATGACATGTAATACTCGTTGTCGTTCTTTAGGAATAATGTCTGATAACCGCGAAGATAAGATTAATTTCATTAGGGATGGCTTGAGTAAGGAGTCTTTGGATGACATATCTAAGACTCTTGAGACACATCCCAATGGATATGTGTATCATGAAATTCGCATGTTATATGCACAATTCCGAATAGAAAGACAACAGTTAAGTCTCAGGAATCTTACTCTAAAAGACTCTGTTTTCCAATTTATAAGAAAATTGGATGGGAAGCATGTCCCTGACGCATAGACGTCATTCAAGCCGTTACATTATTGTAAATATTATATCTCTTTGTCTTTTCCTAATAATAGTGATTTGTTTTGTTATTTTCTCCGACCGGATCCATGCTACCTTTTGACCTTTCACGATTTACTATTTTGCTACTAATCGTCATTTGGAAGATACTTGTGCTATTATTACTCACCCTTTTCAGGTTCTATAAATTCAACTCATCATTGCACCTTTGAAGGCATCCAGATAAAAATGGAAGCTACTTCAAGAAGACGGGTTGAAAACATTTGTGTGTTTTGCGGTACCACTGTTGGTGTTAAACCAGAATTCGTAACAGCGGCATATGAATTGGGTCGAGTCATTGCTGCAAGGAATATGTACTTAATATATGGCGGTGGAAATCTTGGACTAATGGGGATTGTTTCAAAGGCTATACAGGAAGAAGGCAGTCAAGTCTTGGGAATCATCCCAAAACCCTTGGCGGAGGCAAATCTGATAGGACCATCGAACGGAGAGGAACTGATCATGCTAGGTATGTCTGAACGACTGGTAGAAATGATTAACCGTGCTGATGCTTTTATTGCTTTACCAGGAGGCTTGGGCACAATGGAGGAAATTTTTACGGTGTTATCTTGGGCGAACTTGAACATACACCAGAAACCGCTTGGACTGTACAACGTTGATGGATTTTATGATTTTCTTTGTGTTTCTTGATGATGCCTGAAGAAATGGGTTCTTGTCAAAGCCTGTAAAAGAACTCCTCTTTACTGCCAGAACTGCACCAGATTTAATTGATCAAATCTTAGCCTTTGAACCTCAAATTGACCTCATTCTTTCCAAGATAAACTGGTCCGATAATGATCGTGGTAAGAGACGTCGGATAAATCTGGATTTTAACCTTTAACTTTTCATTTAGATGTAGAATTTCAGCTACCTAGGTACGGTTTTCTAAACTCTTCTTCTACAGTTTAAGACATTGGGGAAAATGTCTCATTTAGGTTTGGGGGAGGAGAATAGTTAAATTGTATCTTGTTATTATTGTTTTATTTCTTATATCTTGTTCTTATTGTTTTATTTCTTATTATTTTATTTTTAGTCAAAATTTTTCGAAAAAGCCAAAAATATTGAAAAATTTAACAAAAACCAAAAAAATATTTTGTATTTTTGTGTTTTTATTTGATTAATCAGATGAAATTGGTGTGAGATAGCTGTGTAAGGAATTTCCATTCCTGAGACGTATCTCAACCTATTTCAGAACAAGTTAATTTTTGTTTATTTCCTTTTAAATTATTTAAATTGTGAATTCTCCATAATACTGACTAAAATGAATCTTCATATGCTCAGTTGACAGGTATTATCAGCATACATGGTAACATACAGACATGAGATGTAATTGAAAAGTTTGTAATATTAAGTGCTCTAGTTTAATTAGAGGAAGCATCTATAAAAAGCGATGGAGTAAAAAAAAAATCAGAAAAAAAAAAAGAATTATTCCATTGCTTAAAAAATGTGTGAATTCTGATAAAACTTTGGGACAAAAATATTACTCTCTTCTCAACTACACTTGTGACTATTGTGGGCAAAATGAGTTGATTAATATTTTTGTTGACTGTGTATATGGAGAATGGTAAAAATAATCAGAGAATTTACTTATTCGGTAATTAAGAAAGAAACAAAACAACTATTGACTTGGATTAGAAGTTTCATCTGTTTAGTCACTAACTTCTTTATTCTCTTTTCTCTTGTCTTTTTATTTTTGTGTACATTAGTTTTATTATCTTTTTACTTTTGTAAAACGTTTGTGGGTATCGTTGCTGTAAGCCCTCACGAGACTACAACTCGTCCACTAGGGACACCTAGGGGTTTAAAGGCTTGTTGCATATGCTAAATGCAACAGTGATCCCTACGAAAGTGGCTTAGTTTAATTTTAATTGTTTCTTGTATTTTATTTTATTGTTTTGCTCGAGGACTAACAAAATGTTAGGTTTGAGGGTGTGATGAGTGGAAATATATCAATATTTATCGCCTCTTTTACTTAATATTTTGTTTAGTTTCTCGGGTTTGATGAATGTTTTGATGTGTTTTAGTTTATTTTACAGATAAAATAATATTGGGACTCAATGAAATCATTTAGAACGAAATGTGAGTCAAATAAGGGCAAAAAAATTGGACTGGACATATTAATTTTGGAGATTGGAAACTTGAAAGGGCGTTCTAACGAAGTGCAGTTTCAGAAATTCCAATTTTGCGCAACTGTCGTATTTTGGGAATAACGTTTTACTCCGATATCGGATTGAGCTGATTCAAGTTCCAGATTAAAGAAGACTCAAAGATCTACAACTTTTAAGAACAAAATAATTTCGAAATCTGAATATTTCATTACCAAATTTGATGAAACGTCCAGAAGTGTGTTATGTATAATTATTAAAGTCATTTTCAAAGCAAAAAAAAAAAATAATAAAAATAGTCAAGCTCCCACCAAACATGATAGAAATTAATAATGGATTTGGTGGAGCAATTAGTCGAGCAATTAGTGGAGGATTTGGTGGAGCATTTGGTGGATGATTTGATGGAGGAAAAATTTTGCCTATAATACCAAGCCATTTCATTTGTAAATTCATACTTTCTTCTTTGAAATTCCTTAAGAATAACTAAGAAGATTGTATATTGTTTGTTTATTTACAGCTTTCAGTAATTAATTTCAGCTTTCACACTTTTTTTCTTTACTTTTCAGTTTTTACTTTCTGCAATTTACTTTTACGCACAATACTTTTCTTTCTTTAATTTTCAGTTTTTACTTTTCAGTAATGAGGAGGTAACTCCCCCTTACTGGGGTAAAAGGTAAAATTTTTATTACTAATATTTAGATTAATCTCCCTTAATTATAATATATAAACTAGTTAAAACTCGACTTAACGAGGATACCGCCATATTGGTCGGTTGGTAATTATTTATAAATTAGTTTTAACCTGACTAAGCATGGATACCGCCTGGTTGGTCTGTTGGTAATTAATTATTAATTTGACTTAATCAGGATATCGCCTATATGGCTGGTTGGTAATTATCACGCAAAATTAATATATTATATTAAGGGAGATATCTAAAATAGTAGTAATAAAAGTGGATCATCTAACCCCAATATTTTCTTTTATTGTACTCTTACTTTATTTACTTTTCAGCAATTTACTTTCAGCATTTACTTTTCACCAATTTACTTTCAGCATTTACTTTTCAGCATTTACTTTTCAGTATTTAATTTCAGCATTTTACTTTCCGTCATTTACTTTTCAGCATTTTACTTTATGTCTTTTCTTTTATTTAAGTTTTTACTACCCGTAAATATGTGTCGTAACTAAGCCAGTTATATGGGGTTGTGATGAAATCTAATATCACCGGTTTATAAGGGGTTAAATTACAGTTTGGGTAATATAAATGTTTATTTATTGAGCCTTAATCCTAATGCTTTTTATTAACTGGCCATTAATAAAATTGAACTGGTAAACTTAAAATGAACTTGGAAAATGGATTTTAGGTTTAAGACCTTAGACTTTATAGTCCACGATCTTCCTTGAGGATAGATAACCCTTTAATAAATTTTCTTACATGATAGGAATATACCTGTCGGGCGGGGGTAGCCATAATTGGAACTTAATCTTAATAAATTCAGATAACTTGGTTAACATAGGAATATGATTAATTGGGTTATACTGGGTATTTGTATTTGACCATCGGAAGAGGCTTTTACATAATTTCGTGTTCCAGATTAATAAACCAATTTATTACACAAATGTAAAATAACCACTTCATCTTTTAAAAAGATATTGGAAGGATTCACAACCCTGGATAGTTTTATAAATTTGAATTTTCTTCAATCTACTTTCAAGCAATTTTATTTACTTGTTTTAAGTTTTAAAGTCACCACCCAATCAAACAACCAATCCATTAGATATTTGTAAATATTTAACTTCATAAGTTAATAACAAAAGGTTTTAAGTCCTCGTGGGATCGATACTTTTATACTACTTGAACGATACGTGCGCTTGCGTTATACGTGTGTGATTACGTGCCGATCACTTACCTAGTAAGCTTGATTTCAAGATCCGATCTTCTTCTCATTGTTGAAATATTGTAGAGGACTTCCAAAAGTAGCAAGCTTGATTCCAAAATCCAATCTTGATCTCAAAGCTAGGAAGCTTGATTTCAAGATCCAATCTTCTTCTAATTGTTGAAATATTGTAGAGAACTTCTAAAGCTTCTATAAACACTTCTTTTACTTATGATAATATCTTTAATTCTTACTTGTTTCAGCTTTCACAAGCTTAATTAAAAACTTGCTAAAGCTTACCTTTTATAGTGAAGCTTATGCAATTTTTAATTAGTAAAAGTTCTAATCAAATTTTATGTGGGCTTAATCTATTTTGTCCAAATATGTATAATTAAGTGTGACTAATCACATTTGTCTACCACTTTGATTTAATCTAATTAAATCAAGATAAAATTCTATCAAATTGATTAGTCCATTGTCTACTATTTAGATATAATCTAATTAAATCAAGTCAAATACACCTATTATTACATATTTATAATTACCAAAATATCCTCTAATGGTAGAGATATTTATGAAATTATAACAAAGCCCTTATGTGATTTTGGATTAATCCAATTGGGTCAAAGTAAATAATTAATATTATCTAATAACACTTAATTATTTTAATTGATAATTAAAATATCAAATATTATTTATGATCAAAAATTATCAGCTACCCAAGTGCTCAACGAGTACACTTTATATTGTGGGACTCTCTAAGTCCATACACGTTCGTCATATAAACCTCGCTCATATGTACGCAATTCAGCCACCTTCGAATTTGTGAAGAACAAACGATCTTTCTAAACTATACAAGTCAAGGTCATCACATATGTTTAATAATCCCTCTATCGTAGGCTATCCGAGTTGTGCTTAGGGAATATATATTACACTGTCAAGTTTCCAAGTCCCACATCTAATCAGAATGTCTTAAACCGTCATATTATCGACATGTCCATGATTCTTTACAACTAATCAGAACACCATTTCTGATATATGCAATCAACCCTAGGTGATCGAATTTGGCCAAAGTCTTAAGAATCGCGATTTACTCATATGTATACATAAACCCCTTATGGTACACATACGGGCCGACAGATCCTATCTTGATATGCACTTGATAAACGAGTGCATCGGTCCACACCCAACGAACATTTAGCGGTCAAACCATGAAAGGTCTTTGACATATATGGCATCAAAGTGTAGGGATCACACATAAAATCAATGCTATCATATAGTCAAAGGATCATATATACTACTCGACTCGAAGATATTCCTATTGACGGTGGTGTGTACTTTCAACTATTAAGAATCACCTATGAGTTATTCAATATCCACTCCAACGAATACCCACATGTCTATATGAGCTTCATTGTTCATGGTACATTGGATTAAACCATTGGAACTCCAATTCAAATGTACGACATGTGCTAGTCTTCTAGGTTATAGGAATTCGACCATATTCCGAAACCAATGAATATGAATACCTACTTTAAGAATAGTTTATAATATTAAAACTATCGCACTATCAGACCACTCAATGTCAAGTATTACTACATGATTATTTTAAAGTCGATGTCATTATCAACATATTTATATATCAATATAATATGCATTATGACATAAATTACCATTAACAAGAGTTGAAATGAAAATATTGTTATATTTTTAATAAATAATAAAATATAATATACGATACATTATTCGTATTGGCGCTTCAAGCACCAACTCCAAAACTTGTGAGATGGGCTTTTAGAAGCTTGGGCCCTATATTTTTTCTAACATTGTTTTTCTTTACAGGCCTTGGAGCGTAGTATTTTTCAGTTGAGGGCTGCTGAGGCCAATTAGAGGAGGAACAGAGATTTAGAGAAGTCCAACATGAACTTGAAGATGAATGTTGCTGAAGCTATGACAGCGACTGAGACTGTTGAGAAACGTGCAAAAGAAGCTGATGATAGAGCTAAAGTTACCGAGTCGACTGTGAAGGCTGAGAGTGGGCTGACGAAACTTAGATGTAGTCTTATAAGGATGGGCTGAAAAATTTGGAGAGCAGAAAGACTAGACTCTTGAGAAATGGATCAATGAGTATGAGAGAATGAAAGCCGATCTTTTCTCACCGACTATTGGGAGTGAAAATATGAAAGATGCTCTTGAGGTAGGTAGGGGCTGCTCCCAAAGATGGTGAAGAAGCTACTGAGACTGGAGAGGAGTCTGGTCGGATGGAAGATGATGCTCATGTCTCGAAGCTTGATGATGCTTAGGATGTTCCAGCCGATGGTGACCCAACTACTGATGTTTAAGACGTCTCAGTATTAGATGATTGATTATGTCTCTGCGTTACTTAAGTGTTTATATATATATATATATATATATAGCTTTTGTAGTTTGAAACTAAGCTTTTAGTGAGTAGACAAATTCCTTTTTATTTCTAAGAGATTGGTATGATTGACGGGGCCGCTGGAGTGGTCCTGAGTTCTTAGCCGCTGAGAGGTCGAGGCCATCTGCTCCAATTGCTTTTCGAGGCTAGTGTTGGTACTCTGTATCACGAGATTATCCTCCTGTAATGCTCGCAACCTTTCTTGAAGCGCGGCCAACTGTCCAGCCATAAAGTCTGGTGTGTTTTCGCTACCAGAAGCTATGTGTGTAAGCGTGTTGTGTAGATCGTAGATTAAAAGATATTTGCTTGCTATGAATCGCAGGAGCCCCATGGTGGGTGCCAAATTATAGACGCTAAATTTCACCTTCGGTCCACAATCGAGAATTTGTATGATGGGGCACTAGCGATTATGTAAAACAAAGGAAAAGTGAGCACCTAATATCTACTCGCCGGTGTAATGGATGCCGTAGGCAGTCATACTTTCAAGTCAATGATGAAGACGAGCGAAAGTAGAGGGAATAACAATGTTTAGGGTTACCTTGATCTTCGTAGATCGCCGTGAGGGCGGTGGACTGGTATTTAGGGGGTGATATATATGGGTGGCAATTTGGGTCAGGATTCGTTTATTCGTTCGATTCGATTCGCTTTAAAGCGAATGCGGGTTTGGAAAATTGGATTCGTTTAATAAATGGGTCAATTCGATTCGATTCATTTATTAAACTAATCGAATCCGAATTTGAGCTTGTCAATTCGTTTATTCGTTTAGAATTCGTTTATTAAACGAATCATAAACGAATCGAATCCGAATCAAATTCGTTTAATATCCGTTTAATTAAATTATAAATTTATCCTTCGTTTTTTGAATATAAGTGTTTAACACTAAGGTTATTTTAGTAATTACCTAATTAACCTAAAATATTAGTATATAATAAAAACTAAACCTAAAACTAATTCTTTTTATCAAACCTAAAACAACTGTCGCCGCCGACTCTCCTCTCCTTCTTCAGTTCTTCTCGTTTAGAAGTCGTGTGTCAAGGTCCGTTTTATAATTCATTTATTGCAATTACTTCAATTCTCTTAATGGAATCGTGTGAAGGTTTTGACTATTTTGTAAGTACTGGGATTATGTTCTTTGTCTATGTTTGCGTAAACTGGCTGTAATGACAGAGTTACAACTTGCTGCCTTGTCTTTGCATTCAGGAATGGGTTTTGTTTTAAAATTCAAGTAGTCACCTTACTCCATTGTGTCTTGTCTGCTAACTTGTTTTATCCTGTTGATGGAATGGGTTATATATGATGCTCTTATAGATACTTAAAAGACAAAGAGGGTCTTTCTCTAGAGGTCTAGAATTTTCAAAGTGAACAATTGTAGAATAATAATCATTATCTTGTTATAAATGGTAAGAATCTAGGTGGCTGCTATCTTAAATATTTACAGTTGAAAACCTCTTGAAGAACATGGTGTCTACGAAGGTGTTATTGGAGTGATATTAGTGACATATCTGGTTGAGAACATCGATAGTTCATAGTTGGCAGATTGATCATAATAACTGCCCAAACTTGATTAAATTAGGCTGGTTAATCATAATTAGATTTTCATCAAACTAATTTTTATTATAGATTCATATTAAATAGTTTTTGATTTGATTATTAATATAATTTACAGAAAAATGGAGAGCAACGAAAGTGATATGGTGTATACAGTTGAAGACTCTCCAAGCATTGGAATGGAAGAAGATATGGAAAAAAAATTCCCCACCAGTGAACGAACCACAACAAAATTTGAAAGGAAAAGAGCAGCACGATCAAGGAAATTAACTTCGAAAGTCTGGAATTTATTCTACAAGTTGCCAAGGGATCAATTTCCAGACAAAAAGCCGAGATCGAGATGTCGAAAGTGTGGTATTGAATACATAATTGTAGCTTCTTCTGGCACAGGTAATTTAAAAAGGCATTTAGAAGTTTGTCCAAAATTAAAGATGCGTGATCCTAAACAGATGATGTTAGATCATAATGATGGCAGTATGTTAACTCGTGTTCCAAAGTTTGAAGCCCATGTTTTTCGTGAGTTAGTATCTATTGCTATTATTATGCATGATTTTCCATTTCAATTTGTTGAGTATGAGGGCATTAGAAAAATGATGAAGTATTTGTGTGATGAAGTGTCATTTATCTCTAGGAACACTGCAATAGCCGATGTGATAAAGATACATAATAGGGAAACAGTTAATATTAAAAGCATGTTAGACCAGATTCCTAGTCGAATATGTCTAACTACTGATTTGTGGACTTCTATTACTATAAATGGTTATTTGTGTCTGACTGCACATTTCATTGATAAAAAATGGAATTTACATAAAAAAGTGTTGAATTTCTGTGAAATGCCAACTCCACACACTGGGGTTGCCTTGGCTGAGAAATTATTGTCATTGTTATGTCATTGGGGTATTGAGAAAAAAATTTTTCATTGACAGTAGATAATGCTTCAAGTAATGATGTTTGTGTTCATATGTTGAAGAGTCAATTGAAATTAAAGAATACTCTAATATCTGATGTAGATTTTTTTTCACATTCGATGTTGTGCTCATATTCTCAATTTGATTGTTCATGATGGATTGAAAGAAATTGAGATAGAGATAGAAAAAGCTCGTGAAAGTGTGAAATATGTCAAAGGGTCACAAACTAGGAAAAGAAATTTTTTGGAGTGTGTTAAGCAAGTATCTCTAGATGAGAAGAAAGGGTTAAGACAAGATGTTCCTACAAGATGGAATTCGACTTTTCTTATGCTTGAAGGTGTTGTGTATTATAAAGCTGCTTTTTGTCATTTGCAATTGAGTGATTCTAATTACAAGAGTTGTCCTTCTGAAGAAGAGTGGAGAAAAATAGAGAAAATTGGAAAATTCTTGTCTATGTTTTATGAGATTACATGTATTTTCTCCGGGACAAAGTATCATACTTCAAATTTGTACTTTCCTAAGGTGTTTGCAGTTAAAGTTAATTTAGACCAATTAGAGGCGGATGGAGATGATTACATGAAAAGTATGGCAAAGAAAATGATCACAAAATTTCAGAAGTATTGGTTTGATTTTTGCACCATTTTAGCAATAGCAAACATCTTAGATCCTCGATACAAGATGTCATTCACTGAGTTTGCCTATAAAAAGGCATATGGTGGAGATTCTCTGGAGTTAAAAAATGTTCAAAATAAATTATTTTCCTTATTTGAAGAGTACCAGTTGGCCGCATCATCATCCTCATCTTCATCTACTCTGACCCATTTTAATCATGTTGGTACAAATTCAGAACGTAATGAAAATGCATTGAACCAAAGCTTGGATATCTTTAAGGTAAATTTATTAGTTATACTTGTTTTAGCTTCATTATGTTAATATCTGTAAATATTGTCTGGGGAGTCTTGGGGGGGGGGGGGGGGAATTTAAAAGTAAGGCTATATTGTTTATAAAAGTTCCTTAACTTTATATATTGTTTATACTTATTTACAGAAAATCATGCATTCACCATGGACCAATTTACTGAAAATATTATGGAAATGAGCATTAACAATATTCCATCAGCAGAGAGCGGCAATAATCATAGTGATTATGTGGAAGTTTGATGGTAAAATTTATTTTTTGAACTCTAAAATTTTCAAAAAAGTTTTTTAAAATAAATTAACTCAATAATATAATTTATTTTATTTGCAGGATCTTTTATCCTAATCACGATGATAAAGATGTTTTCCGTCAACTCGTGTTCGAGAATTCCTCGGTCAAAATATGTTTTGAAGATTTTAATTATTATTATGTAATTGATGTAATTTCAAATTTAGACCTAAATTTAAGGATTTGTATTCTATCATAATGAATTTGCTAATATTTTGTATTTAATTTTATGTAAACGAATCGAATCGAATTCAGCATTTGTTTATTAAACGAATATTGAATTCGATTCGATTCGTTTAAATTTATGTAAACGAATAACGAATCGAATAAGAATATTCATTTATTAAACGAATCGAATTCGAATCCTAATATCATGATCGTTTAATAACGAATCGAATTCGAATTTAGTATATTATGATTCGATTCGTTTAGTGTTCGACACGAATTCGATTCGTTTATTCATTTTGACACCCCTAGTGATATACGCTTTGAGAACTCGAGTGTGAGAGCCAAAGCTTGAATCTATCAATCCCTTGGACCCCCTCGCCTTTTATAGGCTGTGAAGTAGCCTTCAAGTCAGATTAGGATTCCTTGGAAAAGTCGTACACCAATTATATTTAGGAAAGAGTAGTTAAATCATGATTGAATTGTGGGTGCCTAGATATCCGAGATTAGGTGTAATCTCTATGGTCTTTGGATTATACCACCGCAGTTGTAGGTAGTTTATTATGATCCAAAAACTTAGTTTCCTTATTAAGAAGGAGTTAGGGTGTAGACATGCCCGATAATGTCGAATTAGACATCAAGTAACATGATTAAGATCTTGCTGAAGTCGTATGAGCTCTTATAAGCCTCTAGGCCATTTGATCCTTTGCCAATTAGAGCGTATGGGCTCATGGGCTCCGCCTATAACTCATGCGAGTGAGCTCAGGGTTGTTTAGTGCTAATTGGGTCTTGTGTGATGCGTGGGCCTGAGATATAATGACATTTAGGTCCCTGACCCAAATTTGACCCGTATAATTATTGTGATATTAATAACAATATCCTTTATTTATTATATTTTCTTGGATAATAAGTTTTTATTTACATTAAAATGGTATACGGAGTTCGACAATTTTTTTTTAAATTTTATTTATATTTTTTAAATTTTAACTTCAATTATTTTTACCTGTTTAAAAGCATATTTTTTATATGAGTTTTGATATTTTTATTTTTAACCATATAAAATATTAATTTTATCATTTTCAAGGTTTCATCAATTTATTCTTCCAAAACCAAAACCCTCAAATTTTCAATTAAATTTGTTAATAAAAGAACTTCTTCACTCCGCAATTTCACATAAATATAAAATCGAAATATCGATCTGATATTCAGTTTACGTTTTCAGTTACCATGGCAACGAGAAACCGGACGGGTATTTACAGAAAGAAAAGAGATGTATTGAAGAGCGTGCGTGCTCCTCTGTCTTCATCGGCTTCCCGTTCGGCCGGTCCGGTTATTGAAATGGTGAGCGGTTCGTTACTTCGCTCCAACCGCTCTTCTTATGTTCCGCTCAGTACTGAAGATCCCGGTCCATCTAGGTATGTCTTCTCCACTCCCTTTTGTATTTATAACAAAATATCTCTGTTTGTTTGCTGAGAAAATGAATGAAAGAATAAGAAAAAGAAAGGACAGTAATCTTAGTTTATAATTCAGAATTTAGGTTTTCATTTGTCAGATACTAGAAATGATCATGTAATGTTCACATGGCAGGGAATCAAGCTAGAAAATGTAAGAGTGAAGAGAATTTAATTACATGTGAGAATTGTTTTTACAATTCGTGTTGTGGTATTGCAACAGTAATTATTCAGTTACTTTGGTTGTTTTATGCATAGCTGAAAGTTTTTTATTCGGAAAATTACCCGTGACAGTGTCAGCATGGAACATAATTAGAAAAACAGGAGAGTTTGCATATTAATCAGCATCTTAGACTCAAAAATTTATTTGGTGTACGGTGTACCTGCTAAATTGTTTGTTTTTGAGTTGGAACTCATTGGATTAGAGCATTGAATGGAGCTTTCAAATATTAATATGTAGCCAGTCTAATGGACATCATATACATATGGATTTATAATTGGTATGGTATTAACCATGATGAACATTTGACATATTAAATGAGTATTTTTCACGGATTGGTGTATCCGCTATCCAGAGTTCTGGGTAGAGAGTTGAAGGAGCATTGTGAGGATGACACGTGTCAACGTTCATATGTAATCTAGTCAGGCATCAGATTGTGATATTTCATCAGTTGTTTAAAAGCCACATGTTGTGTTCAATTTTGCGTTGCTGAAGGTAGTGTTAAAAAATGTGAGATTCTCCCATGTGAATAGTGTTTCCTTGGTGCAGTAGTGATGCATATTCAGTAGGTCTCCCACCAGCATGGGTGGATGACACAGAAGAAATAGCGGTTAATATACAACTTGCTCGGATCAAAATGTCAGAATTACTCAAAGCTCATTCAAAGGCTTTACTGCCATCTTTTGGAGATGGCAAAGAAGATCAATGCTTAATCGAGGTTCTTACTCATGAGATTACGGATCTATTAAGGAGGTCTGAGAAGAAATTACATAAACTCTCTGAAGCAGGATCTTCAGAGGACTCAAATGTTAGAAAAAATGTACAGGTATATATCTGATCATGGTTGTACTCTCTGTTGGAGAAAACTCTTTGTAAGCATCTGCATGTAATTTTGAAGCTATTGGCAAAGATTTACTCTTTATTTGGTCTTATTACCTTCAAATTTTAATTACATTCGATGCCTGTAGAATGTTCAATGTTAATTTGATACAAATGTTACATAAAGGTAGACCGGGCCGGCGGTTCGGTTCGGTTCCGAACCGGAACCGAACCGTCCGGTTCCGGTTCCACACTAAAATGGAACCGGAACCGGAACCGAACCGTTCGGTTCCGGTTCCATTTGGTTTTTTTTTTTTTTTTTTTTTTTTTTTACTTTTTTGAAAATAAAAGTTAAATTACAAATAATTACATTAAATTATTTTTTTTGAAAATAATTACAAATAAAATTACATAATTACAAATAAAATTATGTAAATTACAAATTATGTTAAATTACATTACATAATTACACTAAATTACAAATAAAATTCTTATCTAAAAAATTAAAAAAATATATTATTGTATAAATTCAAACCGGTTCGGCTAGGGGAGGAACCCTAACCAAACCGGTTAGGTTCCGGAACCGGAACCGGTTGGAAACGGAACCGGTTGGAACCAGAACCGTCCGGTTCCAACCGGTTCGGTTCCGATTCCGAACCGGAACCTTGGCCGGGTCTACATATAGGTGCCAATTGGCTTAACTTTTTCTTGATTAGATGTAAAAAAGGACATAAACCAGCAGATATGATAACAAATGTTTTTATGCTAAAAATATGCTATTATCAGTCAAATTTTTTACTTCATCTAGTGACATTATGTTATGGTCCATTTGTCTCATACCGGCTAAGTATAGGATTGGCTACTGCTTTATAAACCCATGAGCTCCCTCTCATTACAAGCCGGATTTAAGAATCAATTCGACCCATGGGTTTGTAAAAAGTGGTAACAGATCCCGGTATTGCAATGGTTATAAAGGAGCAGGGGTTGATGCCGATATTGTAGTGTTAGACCGGAACTAGACGGACTAGTGCAAAAGCTAGCATGCTTGGGCGTTGGGGCTGCAAAGGGCCGTGGAATGTTATGGTCCATTTGTCCCATATTGGCCATGTATGAGATTAGTTAGTGCTTTATAAACTTATGGGCTCCCTCTCATTATAACCCGGTTTTTAAGGATGAGTTCTACCCATGGGTTTGTATAACATTGTAAATCTTGTCTCATAGTTGGTTAACTTTATAGATGTGGATGGTGGTTGTCTTACTTTACTGATTGCTCATAAATTCACTCTCTTTTACTTGTATGGATTTGGTGAGTGGTCTTGTCGTATGATTTTTTTGACCTTTTTCTATTTTCTTTTCGGACAGCATTCTCTTGCAATAGACCTTCAGAACCTTTCAATGGACCTCAGGAAAAAACAGTCGACATATTTGAAGCGTTTGCAGCAGCAAAAGGAGGTCTAAATAATCAATCTGACTGCAGGAAACAATATGAATACTTAGCTTGCTTGACTTTTATTTTCATTATCATGCAAAACCTTTTCATCTTTTTTCATGGCAGTATACTTTTGAACATGTTAAGTTATAACCTGCTTAAAAGCCTGATTACTATTTTGCCTGAAGATCATTGGTCATTATTATTTTGTAGATTTTATTTATTTATTTTTTATGTAGATATGTTTTTGTTTTGTAGGGACGTGATGGTGTTGACTTGGAGATGAACTTTGATGAGAACAAACATAGATTGGAAGATGATGGATTTAGTGATGTGGTATGATGTTTAGTCTTTATGGTTGCTTTTGGTAGGAACTTTTTGAATGCAAGAAATTAGGCATATATACATTCATCTGTGAAAGGTGAGTGATCATGCTCCAGAAATAGAAGTTGAAAAATTTTGAGACTTGGTTGTGTACCTACAGATTGAATGTAGCAAATCTGCTGATATAAATATTTTTGGCACTTGATTAAGTTACATCTGAACT
Organism: Zanthoxylum bungeanum; assembly: GCA_019454045.1. Classification (NCBI taxonomy): domain Eukaryota; kingdom Viridiplantae; phylum Streptophyta; class Magnoliopsida; order Sapindales; family Rutaceae; genus Zanthoxylum; species Zanthoxylum bungeanum. The sequence goes on along the minus strand of SKCR01019042.1, from coordinate 15,407 downwards.
TAATTGGGCCTCATTGGAAACCTTTTTTTTATTCTCAAGTTATGGAATACTGGATTGCTAGTCATGTACCCCATTTATTGATTCTTGGTATAGATTATAGACAGCTTTGTCTTCTTTGGTGCAAGATATATAAATATATATATTGTTGCTCTCCTAAATGATACTTATTTTGCTTGATCTATCCAGGGTTTTGATGAGCATCAAACGATGAAGTTAAAAAAGAGTGAGCTTCTTAGCAGGGGAAGAGAGAGAGAGATCAAACAGGTATCCTGAGGCACTTTACTTCCAGTTTGAACACAAACTTACCAATTCCATTTTATTTGATACAAAGTCTCTCTGTAGGTTGTGGAATCTGTGCATGAGCTTGCTCAAATCATGAAGGACCTATCAGTTCTTGTGATAGACCAGGTTTGAGTCTCCTCTTTATTTAATGTCAGTCAGAGAGATGCAGGGATACAAGGTGCCTAATTAAGTGTTTTATTTTACCAGGGTACGATTGTTGATCGGATTGATCACAACATTCAGAATGTTGCTACATCAGTTGACGAGGGATATAAACAGCTCCAAAAGGTTTGCTCTGCCTTTCTCCCTCAGATTTTTCAAACCCACTTACAAATACATGCACACTCGCGCACTTGCAAGCAAACATTCCCTCCTTCAGTTATTGGAGAATAAAGATCGTTAGAAACATGATTTTGGTAGATTCATTGGTTGTTGACGCCATTGATTTGTCCTAAATTTTAGGCACAAGTTATCTGCAAGGTTGCTGGTAATTGTTAGCATTATTGTTATGGGGGACAGCATCATGCTGGGTATCTTTCAAATGCAGGCAGAGAGAACACAAAAGAAAGGAGGGATGGTGAGGTGTGCTACAGTGCTGGTCATTTTGTGCTTCATCATGCTAGTCCTCTTGATTCTCAAAGAACTGTTCTTGTGACTGACTAGTTGATTCAGAAGATTTTAATACATCCATTCTAGGAACACATAGGTTGAGGACTCTTTTTTCTTGAGTTTTGACAGGAGGAATGGTTTATTATTAATTGTCCCCTCACCTGATCTTTGATAGCATCTCTGTTAATAAAATAGTATCTTCAAGAAAAGCAAAAGGAATATATTAATATATTCTTTTGGCTCTGTTGAAGTGTATAATTAATGGCTCACCTTTTCATTGGGGCGCTGCCCCCTCGTTGATTTTTTTAATTAAAAAAAAATTAAAACATAAAATAAAAAAAAAAAAAAAAAAACTCATGTAATAGGATTGTTAATTTATTTATTGAATTGAAATTTATAAAATAAATTTATTATATACAATTGAAATGAATTATTCTAATTGAAAAAAAAATGGGATCCGCCATGTGTCTGACTTTTAATAGACTTGGGTCTCATCTTACACTTTGCTTCTAGCCCTACAATTACAAAGGTAATGGAGATTGGTCATAACTGTAAACTAATTTTAAAAAATGCAAATTAATTTTTAAAATGGAAATTAATCTTAATTTTTTTTTTATAATTGGATATTATTACCAATTAAATATAATAAATTTTTTTATTTATTTGAATTTTATTAAATTAGTCATTAATCATTTAATGATTTCTTTCAATGCCAAACACAAAAATGTGAAATCTGCCATGTGTCTGACTTTTGATAGATCGCGGGTCTCATCTTACACTTTGCTTCTAGGCCTACTAATTACAAAGGTAATGGAGATTGGTCATAACTGTAAACTAATTTTAAAAAATGCAAATTAATATTGAAAATGGAAATTAATCTTAATTTTTTTTTTAATTGGATATTATTACCAATTAAATATAATAAATTTTTTTATTTATTTGAATTTTATTAAATTAGTCATTAAGCATCTAATGATTTCTTTCAATGCCAAACACAAAAATGTGAAGGTCATACCAAAGCATAAAAATGGATTAGCTAATGACAAAACTATTAGGTGTATACATGCCACCTAATAGACATAATAACTTGGAGAACATGGCAAGCCATATGGCTTTGTCTCCAAGGTAAATAAAAATCATTATCTTAATAATGATTAAATTACCTTCAATTATGTTGTAGTAATTATCTCATAATTATTACTAACTTGATTATCTCATAATCAAATAATTTTAGAAAATATTAAGTTAACTAATTTAACATAGTTTTCATTTGTCACTATAAATATTATTAATCTCATTAATAATATATAAATATAATGTGAACATATTATTAGACAATCTAATTATATTAGGTTTGCTACAGTTAATCGAACTAACACGGGGACCAAATTGACTTACGGTTACGAGCTCCAATAATTCTGAAATATTAATTAAACTCTTTAATCAAATATTACGAATTATTAACTCCGCGTTATTCCACTAAAAACTCAAAGTTGAACTCATGTTACCGTAGATGGATAAAATAAACCGAACAACTTCGGTATCCATCGATATAGTCATTACATATGGATATAGCCATTCACGAATATCTCATAAATAGAGTCAGGTCAAAAGTCCGTTAAACCCCTCTAAATATTTTGTCTCTTAAACACAATTGATTCTATAATGAATAATTAATTCATAACGATTATAAATATAAAACTTTCTATTCGTAATAGAAAAGTTGAGCGCTCAAATTGTTCAAGTCCCGAATCAACTCTTAAAAGAGATATTCTTCTACTTCTCGTAAGGAGTGAATTCCATATCTATGTAACACGTTCCCAACTACATACCAAATTATATCCCCAAAATACGTAGTTATTGGTCAGGAATGCAACACCAACCTCACCATAGTAAATCAAATGACAAAGCCTGTTATGCAGGAGTTCATAGTACACTCATGATTAAGATCGAATCCATATATGACCATCTATTAGATAAAATGAATTTCTTCGGTTAACATATATTAAAAGAAATTCATATTTATCTGAGTACAGTCCTATATGATCTCATCGTACAAGGTGCCTCCATTCCCATGTCACTACATGAACGATCCCGGATCAAGGTCGTCATACAAGTATAGAATGGACCGCAGCTATAGATAAACCACAAACAAAATACCCTCTTTGTTTTCTCTCTATGGACTATTTAGATTACTAACTCCAGACTTAAATCCTGTTGTGCATCAAACATACACTAAGTCTGAAGGTACAAGAGTAATCAAGGTAAACAAGACAATCAGACAATATGCGATATAAATCAAACAACTTTGATAAAATGAATAATGTATTTATTATTATTACAATAATCAATTCCGTTTACAATACATGAAGCTCTATGACATAAATCCCAACATACATCACATAACACCTCATCCTTGTATTTACCAATTGTAAAACTAACCAAGACCTGCTTATTGACTTTAACCTCGCCACTATTATTCAACCACTGTAAACGATAAGACTTAGCATGTCTAAGCAAAGTCAAACCCAGCTTCTCAACAAGTGTTGTGCTAGCCACATTAGTACAACTACCCCCATCGATAATCATGTTGCATACCTTGTTTTGGACTAGGCATCTAGTCGGGTCACAAGGGACTCCCCCTTGGCTGCATACTCAACCCCTTCTCATCAGTGGCGACCTCTAATTTGGGCATCTCCTCCGTAACATCCTCACCGTCTGAAATTACCTCACCATAACCCCACATATACATGGTCCTTCTATTATAGCACTGTGAAGCTATATGACCACTCAGGTCACAACTTCTATTTAGTGGAGTATCTATTTTTGGTTTAGGTTTGGTGGTGAAGTCTTCCATTGGTTTTGGGGCCTCTGATCTAAACCTAGATGTGGTGCCATCCCTGTCATTATCTCATCATTTTGGCTTCCATGTATTATTTGGACCTGAATTGCTCCGTAATGCAGTTTTTCGCTTCAATTGGCGCTCCATTTTCATTGTCATATGTACCATATCCTCTAACTCCATATAATGTTGCAATTCCACTACATTTTCAATCTCCATATTCAGCCCACTTAGGAACCATGCCATAGTGGCCTTTCAGTCTTCCTCGACATTTACGCGAATCATGGCAATTTCAATCTCTTTGTGGTAGTCTTCAACACTCTGAAACGCTTGTGTAAGATTCTGAAGTTTATGAAACATATATCGGTAGTAGTGGCTCGGTAAAAACTGCTTCCTTATAACTATTTTCAATTCTGCCCATGTAGTAATCAGGCGCTCCTTATTCCTCCTAATGTTTGTCATCATTTGGTCCTACAAAACAAGTGCATAATCGGTAAATTCAATAACCGCCAACTTCACATTCTTAAGCTCTAAATAGTCATGACAGTCAAAAAGAAGATCTAACTTACGTTCCCACTCTAGATAAGCTTCGGGGTCACGCTTGCCTTGGAATGAAGGAATAGCCTGTTGGAAATCTCAAAGGTCCCAAGGATCAATTATCAAGGAAGAAACATATGTGAATACATACGATGAAGTTGCGGAATACTTACATCGATTGGTTGAGCGACGCGAGAGGCAACAAAACTCAAATTCTGCTCACTGGTTGGTCACGGCAGTGATGATTTCTGCTCCTCCATTTTCGGTTTCAATCATCTTCATCAAGCTCCAAGCTTTGTGATTTGATTCCAAGCTCATGAGTGGACTTCCCTATCACCTTCGCATGTCTCTCGGAGTGCTAGCTCTTGAGAAATTTGCCAAAAATTTCCCACACTTTGCTTCCATTGCTCACGGTTTCTGCCAAGCAAAACCAGTGAAGAAAATGTCATGTTGGCCGAATGAAAGAGATGAAGATTTTGGCTCCCAAAATCGTGAACCAAAGAGAGAGAGATGGATGTGTATTTGCTTATTTGATTTCCAAAATCAATAATAAACTTATACCAAAAATTGTGTAAAAGCTTTACAAAAGTCAACACACAATTTTGGCTCCAAAAAACATTAAATGCTTTCCATCAACTCTCATCAACTCACATCAATCAATCAATCAATTGTCACATCACTCAAAGTGACATGTGATTTGACGCTTGATGTGACTAATGATTTGACGCTTGATTTGACTTGCGTGCCGCGCTCGAATTCGAAATGCGAATGCGCTCACAAATAATCCCGGGCTCGGGTTCGCTAATTCCAAATTAACGAATTTTCCTTTGCGACGTAATTAAATCTAATTTAATTAAATAGTCATGCCTAGCATAATTACTATTCACGTCGCTAACGAATTAATTCTAAATTAATTCGTTCGCCCGAATTAAAATCTAATTTCAATTCCGCGTCGAAATCCAATTTCGCTTAATATATCGAATATATTAATTTATCGATTAATTCCAAATTAATCGTTATCTCTCTTTAATTGATATTTTATCCCAGATAAAATATCTCCGCAATTAATCCCAGATTAATCTTATCTCTCATCATTTATTAATCCCATATTAATAAAAGTGCGAGTCATACGTCATCGGTGAATTTTCAGGAAGCGACCCATGAGATCCCCGGATATGTTGGCAGAAAATTCAGTCGTACGACTATCCGAACACGTAAGTACCTAGTACTACGTTTATACCGATTTACAAGACAAGGTTGGCTTCTAGCAAAGCGCCATGCCTACCCAATTCTCCAGAAATATCCTTACAGGAATATAAGATCTATATCAGGCGTAGTATACGTAGTATTGTGTATGTCGATACAGTATTGGATGATCACGTGCTAGGCCTGGGGCTGGAATTGTGTCTGCCCCGTACGAAGCACATGTCGGATGTTTGGAAACTAGTCTCTATAATCGGATATACATGACCTTGTCATAATATCCCGACAGCTGCAGCATTTAAGAGAACCAGTCTCGTATCCTACGTTACCATCATCTCCACTATGACTGGAGTGATACTTCCATCTTGACATCACACCCAACACACTACGATTCTCGATATACACAGAAGAGGCGTACACAGAAACCGGTTAAAGCCTTGGACGACCAAAACCAAAGTATATTGATTGTCGCAAGTATTAGCGGTGCAAGTCTCAGGTTAAGACAGAATACACCTACCCTGATTTCGGACTTCCATAGATACATAGTCATACTACCAATGGAGTTCCGAGGGGGTCTATCCAGAGCGAAGCTGTTTCCCGTACCATCGGTAAAACACAACCTCCTATTACACTTGCATGAGTATCCTATACCTAAATAAATGAGAACTATGCCGTTGTGTCCTCACAATGCACACAAGTGTAATACTAGTCTTTTACGTATTTATCGATGTCCAATCTCGATAATACTCTGACTAGGGATATTTAATGATTTATCCTTCGTGGACTGATACTGTCTCATATCATTCTCTGTCCAGGACCAAATTATAGGGACCTCATATCATTTATATATCTATGTGATCTAATCACAAATGATAAGAGTGCAATCTCTTTTGTCACATAGTTAATTTATACAACAACACCATGATTTGTACAAATAATGACGCTATGGGTCATAATTGTCCAACAATCTCCCACTTGGCCTATAGCCAGTCACTCGAGTGTCTTACACCCGAACTATGTACGGTTGGCTCAAATTGCTGAGAAAATGCTTTCGTCAGCGGATTTGAATGATTATCGTCTGATGTGATTTATTCGATCATCACATCGCCACGATGTATGATCCGAACGAATCAGATGAATAGTCGAAGTATTTATCTGGATCGTTGATGAGACCATTAATTCTTTAGCCTGTGCTGACGCCTAGCTCAGCTGCTAACAGAACTATATCTAATCTAATTAAATTATTATCGACCCAGAAAGCTTCTATTGCTGCCTCAGCTGCAGTAATAACCCGCATTTGTTGTTTATTCGGTACAGTATCTTGCTTGGAAGATTTCCAGCTCACTGTTCCGTTATTCAAACTGAATAGTACCATTTGCGACTTTAGTCGTCTTATCGGTTTAGGAAACTTGCTACAGTGATCCCAGTCACTTCAAGTTCTCCTTCTCCATAGACTAAGACAGCATCCTTAGTTCTCTAAGATACTAACGGATGTTCTTAACATCAATCCAGTGACTATCATTTGGATTGGCCTGTTTGTGAATCTATATGCTCAAAGCGTATAAGACACCAGGTCACGTACATTTTTCAATGTACGATTTCTCTGAGAGTTTTTCATGAAATCCAAGCTTTTACCGATTTTTATTATGGGAATATCATTTCCAAGAAATGACATATTATCATTATTTTATAGGACAGCCACTGTCAGTGCGCTCCCACTAACCCTCTTATATACACAAGAATCATTTCGTTTTGAATTAAATCATAGACCATTATGATTACATCAAACCGATAATTCCAAGAACCTAATGCTTGCTTCAATCCAAACATGGATCAAATAACCTGCAAACCTCGTTTGCTTGTTATGGTACGACAAAATCGACAGGATGTTGTAAACATCCTCCGAAAGGTTTCCTTTTCAGGAAATCGATTTTCCCGTTAAGCTGACATGTTTCATAAATAAAACATGCAGCATTTGCAAGCATGATCCAAATGGATTTACCGTGGCAACAGGTAAAAGGTTGAATCGAAATCAACACAATGTTGATAACGATACCTTTCCGCTAAAAGCCTAGCTTAGAACGATGATATGTTGCCATCCATATATGTCTTCCTTGAAGACTTATAAAGTACCAGTAGGCACTATGCCTTGCGGTACATCAACTAGTATCCAAACTTGTTGATATACATGGAATCCATTTCGGACTCATGGCACTTTGCCATGATAGGGAGTCGATACCTTGTATCACTTCCTCATACGTAGTCAGTTGGTATACCTCAATAAGATAAAAATCTTTATGAGATGAGATCAGAAACCCATACCCAGGTTGTTTTCTGACTCTCTCCGACCTACGTGGTTCTTGTGTATTCGAAGATTATTGGTATAGTTTCATCCTTGATGAACTATTTGTGTTCCATTAAGGAATTGGTGCCTTGAATAGTATCACTCCGATTTTCATCGAGTTTTACTATCCTCCCACTTACCACTGCATATCAGTATTCCTCTTAGGAAAACCGCATGGCGAGCAACAATCAAATTGTTCTCTTGTGAGATGTATAAGTACTATACTTTGGTATCCCTAGGATAACCTACAATTGGCACTTATCCAATTTGGGTTTTAGTTTGGTATCATCCAAATATATGCCTAGCATTCCCAAATTATCAGGAATGAGAAACCCAGTTTCTTTCCAGTTCATATCTAATATGATATATGTAAAACAGATTTTTATGGAACCATATTCAAAATAAGTTATGCACTGTTTAAAGCTTATCCGTTGAAGGAAATGGTAGCTCAGAGCGACTCATGATTAACCTTATCATGTCCAACAAGATTCAGTTACTCTTGTTCGGACACACCGTCAAATTGACGTGTTCCGGGAGAAGTCCTCATTGAAAGAATCATATACTCTTTCAAGTATATTAGAAACTTATTGCTTAAGTGTTTTCATCATGGTCTTGTTGGTTTCTATTAAGGTCCCAAGATCATAAACAAGCTTGAAATATGTGCGAATACAAATCAACGAAGTTGCGGAATACTCACATCGATCGGTTGAGCGACGCTTTGATGAACAAAATTGAATTCTGCTCCATGGACTGCTCACGGCAGTGAGCTTGAAACAGCCCACTATTTTGGCTTTGCGGATCAACTTCGTCAAGCTCCAAGCTTCGTGAAATGATTCCCGGCTCATGGGTGGACTTCCCTATCACCTTCGCATGTCTCGTAGTGTGCTAGCACTCAAGAAATTTGCCATAAATTTCCCACACTTGGATTCCCTTGCTCACGGTTTTTGTAGAAAAAACAGTGAGGTTTTTACCCCTCCACGGGCGTATGAAGAAGAAGAGAATGGAGAGAGAGAAGAGTTGTGTTGAATTAGTTGGAAAAAGTGTATATCAAACACTTATATATTTTCCAAAAATAAATAAGTGATTTACCATTTTTTGGCTTCCAAAAAGTCAAATGGTAAAGCTTTCCAACAACTCCAACAACTTCCATCAATCAATCACATCAATCAATCAAATGTCACATCACTCAAAGTGACATGTGATTTGATGCTTGATGTGACGCTAGAAGCGACTAGCGATTTGACGCTTGATTTGACTTGCGTGCCGTGCTCGAATTCGAAATGCGAATGCGCTCGCAAATAATCTCGGGCTCGGGTTCACTAATTCCAAATTAACAAATTTTCCGTTGCGTCGTAAATAAATGATTACGCCTAGCGAAATCACTATTCACGTCACTAATGAATTAATTCTAAATTAATTCGTTCGCCTGAATTAAAATCTAATTTCAATTCAGCGTCGAAATCCAATTTCGATTAATATATCAAATATATTAATTAATCTATTAATTCCAAATTAATCGTTATCTATCTTTAATGGATATTTTATCTCAGATAAAATATCTCCGCAATTAATCCCAGATTAATTTTCTCTCTTCTAATTAATCCCAGATTAATATAGAGTGCGAGTCATACGTCATCGGTGAATCTTCGGGAAGCGACCCATGAGATCCCCGGATATGTTGGTAGTAAATTCAGTCGTCGGACTATCCGAACACGTAAGTACCAAGTACTACGTTTTACCGATTTACAAGACAAGGTTGGCTTCTAGCAAAGCGCCATGCCTGCCCAATTCTCCGGAAATATCCTTACAGGAATAAAGGATCTATATCAGGCGTAGTATACGTAGTATTGCGTATTTCTGTCCAGTATCGAATGATCACGTGCTAGGCCTGGGGCTGGAATTGTGTCTGCCCCGTACGAAGCACATGTCGGATGTCTGGAAACTAGTCTCTATAATCGGATATACATGACCTTGTCATAATATCCCGATAGCTGCAGCATTTAAGAGAACCAGTCCCGTATCCTACATTACCATCATCTCCACTATGACTGGAGTGATACTTCCATCTTGACATCACACCCAACACACTACGATTCTCGATATACACAGAAGAGGCGTACACAGAAACCGGTTAAAGCCCTGGACGACCAAAACCAAAGTATATTGATTGTCGCAAGTATTAGCGGTGCAAGTCTCAGGTTAAGACAGAATACACCTACCCTGATTTCGGACTTCCATAGACACATAGTCATACTACCAATGGAGTTCCGAGGGGGTCTATCCAGAGCTAAGCTGTCTCCCGTACCATCGGTAAAACACAACCTCCTATTACACTTGCATTAGTATCCTATACCCAAATATATGAGAACTATGACGTTGTGCCCTCACAATGCGCACAAGTGTAATACTAGTCTTTTACGTATTTATCGATGTCAAATCTCGATAATACTCTGACTAGAGATATTTAATGATTTATCCTTCGTGGACTGATATTGTCTCATATCATTCTCCGTCCAGGAACAAATCATAGGGACCTCCTATCATTTATATATCTAGGTGATCTAATCACAAATGATAAGAGTGCAATCTTTTTTGTCACATAGTTAATTTGTACAACAACACCATGATTTGTACAAATAATGACGCTATGGGTCATAATTGTCCAACAATCTCCCACTTGGCCTATAGCCAGTCACTCGAGTGTCTTACACCCAACTATGTACGGTTGGCTCAAATTGCTGAGAAAAGGCTTTCGTCAGCGGATTTGCATGATTATCGTCTGATGTGATTTATTCGATCATCACATCGCCATGATGTATGATCCGAACGAATCAGATGAATAGTCGAAGTATTTATCTGGATCGTTGATGAGACCATTAATTCTTTAGCCTGTGCTGACGCCTAGCTCAGCTGCTAACAGAACTATATCTAATCTAATTAAATTATTATCGACCCAGAAAGCTTCTATTGCTGCCTCAGCTGCAGTAATAACCCGCATTTGTTGTTTATTCGGTAACAGTATCTTGCTTGGAAGATTTCCAGCTCACTGTTCCGTTATTCAAACTGAATAGTACCATTTGCGACTTTTAGTCGTCTTATCGGTTTAGGAAACTTGCTACAGTGATCCCAGTCACTTCAAGTTCTCCTTCTCCATAGACTAAGACATCATCCTTAATTCTCTAAGATACTAACGGATGTTCTTAACATCAATCCAGTGACTATCACTTGGATTGGCCTGTTTGTGAATCCATATGCTCAAAGCGTATGAGACACCAGGTCGCGTACATTTTTCAATGTACGGTTTCTCTGAGAGTTTTTCATGAAAGCCAAGCTTTCACCGATTTTTATTATGGGAATATCATTTCCAAGAAATGTCATATTATCATTATTTTATAGGACAGCCACTGTCAGTGCGCTCCCACTAACCCTCTTATATACACAAGAATCATTTCGTTTTAAATTAAATCATAGACGATTATGATTACATCAAAACGATAATTCCAAGAACCTAATGCTTGCTTCAATCCAAACATGGATCAAATAACCTGCAAACCTTGTTTGCTAGTTATGGTACGACAAAACCGACAGGATGTTGTAAACATCCTCCGAAAGGTTTCCTTTTCAGGAAATCGATTTTCCCGTTAAGCTGACATGTTTCATAAATGAAACATGCAGAATTTGCAAGCATTATCCAAATGGATTTACCGTGGCAACAGGTAAAAGGTTGAATCGAAATCAACACAATGTTGATAACGATACCTTTCCGCTAAAAGCCTATCTTAGAACGTTGATATGTTGCCATCCATGTATGTCTTCCTTGAAGACTTATAAAGTACCAGTAGGCACAATGCCTTGAGGTACATCAACTAGTATCCAAACTTGTTGATATACATGGAATCCATTTCAGACTCATGGCACTTTGCCATAATAGGGAGTCGATACCTTGTATCACTTCCTCATACGTAGTCAGTTGGTGTTCCTCATTAAGATATACATCTTTATTAGGTGAGATCAGAAACCCATACCCTAGGTTGTTTTCTGACTCTCTCCGAACTACGTGGTTCTTGTGTATTCGAAGATTATTGGAATAGTTTCATCCTAGATGAACTATTTGTGTTCCATTAGGAATCGGTGCCTGGAATAGTATTACTCTGATTTTCATCGAGTTTTACTATCCTCCCACTTACCACTGCATATCGGTATTCCTCTCAGGAAAACCGCATGGTTAGCAACATTCTAATTGTTCTCTTGTGAGATGTATAAGTACTATACTTTGGTATCCTTAGGATAACCTACAATTGGCACTTATCCAATTTGGGTTTTAGTTTGGTATCATCCAAACATATGCCTAGCATTCCCAAATTATCAGGAATGAGAAACCCAGTTTCTTTCCAGTTCATATCTAATATGATATTTGTCAAACAGATTTTTATGGAACCTTATTCAAAATAAGTTATGCACTGTTTAAAGCTTATCCGTTGAAGGAAATGGTAGCTCGGGGTGACTCCTGATTAACCTTATCATGTCCAACAAGATTTGGTTACTCTTGTTCGGACACACCGTCAAATTGACGTGTTCCGGGAGGAGTGCTCATTGAAAGAATCCTATACTCTTTCAAGTATATTAGAAACTTATTGCTTAAGTGTTTTCATCATGGTCTTGTTGGTTTCTATTAAGGTCCCAAGATCATAAACAAGCATGAAATATGTGGGAATACAAATCAACGAAGTTGCGGAATACTCACATCGATCGGTTGAGCGACGATTTGATGAACAAAATCGAATTCTGCTCCATGGACTGCTCACGACAGTGAGCTTGAAAAAGCCCACTGTTTTGGCTTTATGGATCAACTTCGTCAAGCTCCAAGCTTCGTGAAATGATTCCCGGCTCATGGGTGGACTTCCCTATCACCTTCGCATGTCTCGTATTGTGCTAGCACTCAAGAAATTTGCCACAAATTTCCCACTATTGGCTTCCCTTGCTCACGATTTTTGTAGAAAAAACAGTGAGGTTTTTGCCCCTCCACGGGCGTATGAAGAAGAAGAGAATGGAGAGAGAGAAGAGTTGTGTTGAATTAGTTGGAAAAGTGTATATCAAACACTTATATATTTTCCAAAAATAAATAAGTGATTTACCACTTTTTGGCTTCCAAAAAGTCAAATGGTAAAGCTTTCCAACAACTCCAACAACTACCATCAATCAATCATATCAATCAATCAAATGTCACATCACTCAAAGTGACATGTGATTTGATGCTTGATGTGACGCTAGAAGCGACTAGCGATTTGACGCTTGATTTGACTTGCGTGCCGCACTCGAATTCGAAATGTGAATGCGCTCGCAAATAATCTCGGGCTCGGGTTCGCTAATTTCAAATTAACGAATTTTTCGTTGCGTCGTAATTAAATGATTACGCCTAGCGAAATCACTATTCACGTCACTAACGAATTAATTCTAAATTAATTCGTTCGCCCGAATTAAAATCTAATTTCAATTCCGCATCGAAATCCAATTTTGATTAATATATCGAATATATTAATTAATCGATTAATTCCAAATTAATCGTTATATCTTTTAATGGATATTTTATCTCAGATAAAATATCTTCGCAATTAATCCCATATTAATTTTCTCTCTCTTCTAATTAATCCCAGATTAATATATAGTGCGAGTCATACGTCATCGGTGAATCTTTGGGAAGTGACCCATGAGATCCCCGGATATGTTGGTAGTAAATTCAGTCGTCGGACTATCCGAACACGTAAGTACCAAGTACTACGTTTTACCGATTTACAAGACAAGGTTGGCTTCTAGAAAAGCGCCATGCCTGCCCAATTCTCCGGAAATATCCTTACAGGAATAAAGGATCTATATCAGGCGTAGTATACGTAGTATTGCGTATTTCTGTCCAGTATCGAATGATCACGTGCTAGGCCTGGGGCTGGATTGGCCTGTTTGTGAATCCATATGCTCAAAGCGTATGAGACACCAGGTCGCGTACATTTTTCAATGTACGGTTTCTCGGAGAGTTTTTCATGAAAGCCAAGCTTTCACCGATTTTTATTATGGGAATATCATTTCCAAGAAATGTCATATTATCATTATTTTATAGGACAGCCACTGTCAGTGCGCTCCCACTAACCCTCTTATATACACAAGAATCATTTCGTTTTAAATTAAATCATAGACGATTATGATTACATCAAAACGATAATTCCAAGAACCTAATGCTTGCTTCAATCCAAACATGGATCAAATAACCTGCAAACCTTGTTTGCTTGTTATGGTACGACAAAACCGACAGGATGTTGTAAACATCCTCCGAAAGGTTTCCTTTTCAGGAAATCGATTTTCCCGTTAAGCTGACATGTTTCATAAATGAAACATGCAGAATTTGCAAGCATTATCCAAATGGATTTACCGTGGCAACAGGTAAAAGGTTGAATCGAAATCAACACAATGTTGATAACGATACCTTTCCGCTAAAAGCCTAGCTTAGAACGTTGATATGTTGCCATCCATGTATGTCTTCCTTGAAGACTTATAAAGTACCAGTAGGCACAATGCCTTGAGGTACATCAACTAGTATCCAAACTTGTTGATATACATGGAATCCATTTCAGACTCATGGCACTTTGCCATAATAGGGAGTCGATACCTTGTATCACTTCCTCATACGTAGTCAGTTGGTGTTCCTCATTAAGATATACATCTTTATTAGGTGAGATCAGAACCCATACCCTAGGTTGTTTTCTGACTCTCTCCGAACTACGTGGTTCTTGTGTATTCGAAGATTATTGGAATAGTTTCATCCTAGATGAACTATTTGTGTTCCATTAGGAATCGGTGCCTGGAATAGTATTACTCTGATTTTCATCGAGTTTTACTATCCTCCCACTTACCACTGCATATCGGTATTCCTCTCAGGAAAACCGCATGGTTAGCAACATTCTAATTGTTCTCTTGTGAGATGTATAAGTACAATACTTATGGTATCCCTAGGATAACCTACAATTAGCACTCATCCAATTTGGGTTCTAGTTTGGTATCATCCAAACACATGCCTAGCATACCCAAATTATCAGGAATGAGAAACCTGGTTTCTTTCCTGTTCATATCTAATATGAATTTTGTCTAACAGATTATTATGGAACCTTATTCAAAATAAGTTCTTGCACTGTTTAAAGCTAATCCGTTGAAGGAAATGGTAGCTCAGAGTGACTCATGATTAACCTTATCATGTCTAACAAAATTCGGTTACTCAGTTCGGACACACCGTCAATTGACGTGTCCCGGGATGAGTCATCATAGAAAGAATACTATACTCTTTCTAGTATATTAGAAACTTATTGCTTAAGTATTTTCCATTACGGTCTTACCGTGATAGTTTAATACTTTAGCCGATCTGTTTGTCTATTTCGTGTCGTAACTCTAAAAGTTTCTGATTTGTGTTTCGAAAGAAACAAGTAACCATAACGCGATGCCACATCCGTAAAGGTCACGAAATATTCATTTCCACCTCTAGCCTAGCTAGACATGGGCCCACCTGCTTCACTATGAACTAGGGCTAACAGATTGGTGGGATTTACA
>SKCR01019041.1:0-66825 GCA_019454045.1 Zanthoxylum bungeanum | reverse complement strand
CTGTGCTATAACCACATCGTTGTCGCAGTTTAAAAGGAATGCTCTTTCAATGGTTGGAACCACACCTAGCTCTGTAACGAAATTTTTTATCCAAACCGCTTCTTTCGCAATTTTCGAAGCTGCTGTGTATTCTGCTTCAGTAGTGAAGTTCACAATAGTGGATTGCTTTGTGCTCTTCCAACTGACTGCTCCTCCATTACACAAGAAAATGAATCCATAGGTTGACTTATAATCATCAGTGTTTGTCTGAAAGTCCGAATCCGTAACCCTTCCATTTTTAGTTCTTGTGACCCGTAAGTTAATATCATATCCTTAATCCTTCTTAATTACTTGAGGATTTCCTTGACTGTTATCCAATGGTTTTCTTCTAGATCGGATGAAATCTACTTGTTATACGAATAAAAAAAATATAATATCTGGTCTTGTACAAAGCATGGTATATATGAGACTACCTATGGCAGATGCATACGGTAGTTGACTCATGCATGCTCTCTCTTAAGATGTCTTTCGACTCATCGATCTCGATAGATGAATTTCATGCCTACAAAGTAACAAACCTCTCATAGAGTCCAATATATTGAATCTCTTGAGCATATTTTCTATGTACAGACTTTGGGATAAATCAATCATTCTTCTAGATCATTCTTTATAGATTCTAATGCCTAGAATGTAGATTGCTTCTCATAAGTCTTTCATTGAGAATGTTTTGGATAACCATACTTTGACTAATATCATAATAGCAACATAGTTTCCCAATAGTAATATGTCATCTACATATAGTATCAAGAATGCGATGGTGCTCCATACTTTGTATTTTGATGAAACCAAACGTTTTAATTGCATAATCAAACTGTAGATTCCAACTTCAAGTAGTTTGCTTAAGACTATATATAGATCTTTGCAACTTACATACTTTATCACTATCACCTTTGGATGTAAAACCTTCTGGCTATTTCATATAAATTTATTCCTCAAGAAATCTATTCAGAAATGATGTTTTGATATCCACCTTCCAAATCTCATAGTCATAGTAAGCTTTAATAGCTAAGAGAATTCTAATAGATTTTAGCATAATTACTGGCGAAAACATTTCCTAAAAATCAATCCCTTATTTTTTAGTATATCATTTGCCACTAGTCTAACCTTATAAGTCTCTACTTTACCATCATTTCCAATCTTTCTCTTGAAGAACCATTAACACCTAATATGACCGATTCCTTCAAGAGGATCAATAAGTGTCCACACTTGATTTGAATACATGGAATCCATTTCATAATCCATAGCTTCATGCCATTTAGAAGAGTCAATGTCCGACATTGCTTCTTCGTAGTTTCCGAGGTCATCACTACATGAACTGCTTCACCAATCATAAAAGATTCAAAATATTATTGATTGACTAAGGTGTATCTTAAAGGCATGTGAGATTCCCTTACTGACCTACGAAGTGGTTGTATTTCTTGAGGTGTTTCTTGTTCTACTTGTTCTGGTTAATTGTAAGGTACGTCAATTCGATTTTCAGAATTCTCTTCTTAAGAGATTTCTTCATCCTGGTCTTCTTCTTTTCCAGTATTTCTTTCTTGAACAATAAGGTCCTCAAGAAAAATAGCATTCCTAATAATGCAGATCTTATGATCAGAGACAATGTAGAAATAATATCTCATTGAGTCCTTGTGATACCCTATGAATTGATCATTTTCAGCTATTGAGTCTAACTTTTTTGTAAAAACTTTTCTTACATAAGCTAGACTGCCCCAAATCTTCAAGGATCCTAAGTTAGAATATTTCCCATACCATATCTCATATGGGGTCTTAGGAGAAGATTTGGTTGAAACTCTATTTAGAACATACAAGGCTGTTTAGAGAGCATATCCCCAAAAGACTTTAGTATATCAACAAAACTCATCATGGAACGCACTATATCCAATAAGGTACGATTTCTCCTTTCTGATACATTATTTTGTTGAGGTGTGTAAAGATGTATTACCTGAGATACTATTCCATTTCCTTCAGATAATCTTGAAATTTGGTACTTAAGTATTCTCTTCCACGATCAGATTATAGATTTTTGATACTTTTTCCCAATTGGTTTTCTACTTCATTCTTATACTCTTTGAACTTTTCAAAAGTATCTGACTTATATTTCATTAGGTACAAATACTCAAATCTTGAACAATCGTTAGTGAAAATAACGAAGTATTGAAAATCACTTTTGGACACTATATTAAATGGGCCACATTCATCAGTATATAAAGTTCAAAGGTTTCTTTGGTTCTTTCATTTTGTCCTACAAGAGGTGACTTGGTCATTTTTTCTTTGAGACATGATTCGCAAGTTGGATAAGGTTCTAAACCTAATGAAGGAAGTAAGCCTTCATTTCCAATTGTGAAATCATTTTGTCTCTAATATGACCTAATCTTAAGTGCCAAAGAAATCTTGAATTAGAATTATCTCTTGGTCGCTTTGTTGTTACCGCATTTAATACATTATTATGATTGCCATTTATTTGCAAGACATATAATCCATTTATATTTAGTGCAATGCCGAAAAAATTATTCAGATAATAAATATTGCATTTCTCATTGATAAAATAAAATTCATAATCACATTTCGTCAAAATTGGAATGGAAACAATGTTCATTATTGCCCTAGGAAAATGTACAATTTTATCTAATACAATTAAATGTCTTGATGGCATAGGAAGATGACATGTCCCTAAGGCGGTTGCGGAGACAAGCTCTCCATTTCCAACTTTGAGGACCACTTCGCATTCCTTAAATAATTTTTTACTTTATAGCATCTGCGGAGACATACTAATATGTGAGGTAGCAGTAGAATCTAAAATCTATGATCGAGGTCTGAAACTTATACCAAGATCCATTTCAATAATAAAGAATGAGGATGTACCTTCTTTTGGCTTCTTTAAGCTTGCAAGGTACTAATGGCAGTTCCTCTTCCAATGTCATTTCTTCTTGCAGTAGAAGCACTCATCTTGGGCGTTCTTTTCTTTTCCTTTCTTCGATATGCCTCCAGTGGGCTTATTTTTCTTGAGAGCTTGCTTCTTGCCCTTTCTTTTTTTCTTGCCCTTGTTAGGACCAGAGACAGCAAGAACAGCCACTTTCTCATTTCCTTCAACCTTTAAGATATTTTTGGTCTTTTCATAGGTCTTTAACAAGTCATGAAGCTTATAAGTGACCTAGTTGATCTAATCAACTTGTTTATGTTGAAATTGGAAATGAAGCATTTGAAGACGGGAGTAAGAGATTGCAGGATCCACCTTAACTATAAATGTTAGTCCTAGATCAAATGTATCTTCTTGGTCAATCAAATTAATCATTTGAAGCACATGATCAGAGACAATAGTCTCTTCCTTCATTTTCATCTTGAATAACTTGCTAGTAACATCGTATCTAGCAGTTTCACTAACTTTCACTATACAACTCTTGTAAGTTGATTACGCCCAAAAATAATTTGCGGTTATCGCAGTATAGCTGAGGTGTCGATTCATCAGAGAGAAAGTTACAGGAACTAATTTACTCAAACAAAAACGTTAACAGTAACTTAAATAAATAAAACTATAGAATTGATAATTAAAGTAAAGAATCAGCAGAATTAAACAGCAAAGCATCGAGAATCCCTCTTGCATCAAGTTCCTATATTTAGTTATTAATTCCCGTTATTACTCAGTTGAGGGTTTCACATCCCAAACCAACAATCAGAAAATATTCAATTCTACGCATATTAAGTCATCGTTACGACTGAGTTCGCAAACCACACATAGAAGAAGCATGACTGGATCTATATGGGATTTGACAAAACAAAATTTTTGGATTCAATAATCAGAAAATAATAAAGAATAACAAACATTAATTTTATTAAACGATAAAAGGTAATTAGGAAATCAAAATATAAATAATAAAAATCAAACACAAGAGTTCATTCCTAGCTTTGCCTACGAGATTAGTTCCCCATAAAAGAAATAAAAATAGTCTAGGATTGGAGAAACATATCGTTCTGAATTATCGTTGCTCCGTGTCACGGCCTTATGCTCTGATTTCTTCTCTCCAACTCTCGGCAGCAGCCATCTGCTTGCATTTTTAATATTCACGTAGCCTCTACTTTTTTTTGTTCTCTCGGTAGCAGCCCTAGGCTGCTTCACGCAGCTTTCCTTCACGTAGCATTTTGCATGCTTTTTATAGCAAGCACCGGTTAAACCTAATCCAAGAACTTTGGGGCCCACATGTGTCTTTCAATTCTTCACACCTTGGAGTTCTTTTTGTGGTCAAAGTTTGTCTCTCTTTCCTCTTTAAGGTCAACGCCACTGTCTTCTTTAATTTGTCAACAATTGCATCTTTCTTTTCTTTTTGTCAACAATTGGCTCCACGTGTTTCTTTCCTTAAATTGGTTTTAAACTTTGCAAGTTTCTCTCTCGGCCCCACCAACTTTCTTCTTAATTCCTAAAAATAATGAGGAAAAATTACTAAATTAATTTAATTAATAAATACTTTCTAATTTGATATGATAATGAAATTATATAATAAAATATAAAATATATAACTAAATATTAACAATAAACCCGAATAAGTACTGTTTCAAAGTACATTTTCATGCACTTATCATAGGTGTTCCATGATGTCCTTCGATGAGTCAAACATTCATATTTCTCTTGTAAAACTGAGTTGAGAGAGGTTTTGATGTAGCTTTTTATCGCAAGCTCATAGTTCTGCCACTTTTAATAGATATTAACCTTTTCAGCATGGATATTATCATCAATAGGATCAAGATATATCATATCGAGGCCATAGTAGAGACGTTTGTAATCCAAGACAATCTTGACCTTACGATGCCCACTCCAGAAAATTTGGGCCAGTGAGTTTGTCATTGTCAAATTGTGGATAGTGGATTCATTTTGTATCACTTACTCTGTTGAAAATAATAGTTTGTTAATTATTTTAATAAGTTTTTATCAAAGTTTAAGGTCTTTTAAACAATGTTGCTCCCACCAATTTTATTCGAATTCCACACTCCCCTATGTAGTAGACAGAAAAAATTATTGGATGTTTTTCTAGTGGGATGTCGATTTTTCATTGTTAATGTCATGCCACACTTAATTAATTTTGACACTTCATCTTCAATGAGTCAAAACTCCTTTTGTTTTCTATATCTATACAAGGCTTGACATTTCCACCTTTAGCAAACAATGTCTCACCTAATGGATTTTGAAATCTTTACTAGTTAAGCTAGGCCCAACAACTTTCGTCACGGAACACATGTGATTGGCCCTCATCTAATGGATTTTGGGTTTACAATTATCAGACTACATAGACGAATAAGTCAAATAATACTTAAACATATGAGGGTCCCTCACCTAATGGGTTTTGGGATTTTCCAACACATATTTAGTAGGCTACTTGATCGTTTGGATGGTTAAAGCTTAATATTTTAATCTTGAGGATTAATTAATTATTCATCTCTATATGATTTTAGGTCTTTTCTTTTAGTGCGTTTTGATATTTTGTATCTTATACTTTCATAGTGCTCAAGCACATTTACCATATAACTTTTATGTTTAGCTCTATACGAGAGGATCCTAATCTTTTATTAACATATAATAAAACTATTCCATTTGGTTTCAGACAATCCTTCACAATTTGGTGACTAGAGAAAAACTCCTAGAAGATGAGGGGGTCCGGTATAACCACTTAAGTTCCAACCTTCTTAGGCTCTTATCGCCTTGATGACAAAGTTTTCTTTAGTACCTCTTTGTTCGAGAAGGTCTTTGGATTTCAGAACTTGCATAATCCTATACCAATCTTGAAACTTTTAAAAGATTACTCTTTGATTATTAATCAATTAATGTTTTAATCATATTAAATTATTAAGAGAATTAATCATAGTCGTATTAGGATTCTTGTGGTGATTGATTTAAATCCATTTAAAATTATATTTTGGGTTCAATTTTCACAAAAGAAGTTTAAGTTCTAAACTAGCAAAAACTCAATTTCTATTAGAATTCTTTTCAAAAACAAATTTTAATGAAAAGTAAACTCTTATTTTACTCAAAATTGAATTCCGAAAATTTTTGCGAAATTTTATAATTTCAAAAATTATAATTTGACCCCTGAAATTTTGGGTATTTATATTAAAGCCCCAAAACTTTCAAAGCTTGCAAATTAGTACATACATCAGCACGTCACGATGCTCTGGTATGCGCTTCATGACGCACATCCCAAGCGTGTCGTGACATGGAACCAGCTTCATGATTTTCCAAGTTTTGTCAGCTGTGATTTTTCGCCAAAAATGCAACCCTTCCAAATTACGAATGAGTTGAAATTTTACAGAGTCGTTAGTCCATATGTCTAGTGTCTCCATAAAAAATTCAGCTCAAAATAAATATTTCATCCACGTAATAATAGCCTAACTGAACAGCTCTCAATAGGATGGCAAATACATGTTTTAATTTGTTTTCATCAAACCAACATAACTTCAAAAACTACTAATACCACTGTAGGGTTTTTAGGTTAGCGCGCAAGCATTCATATGATTGAAAATTTGAATTTTTCTTTCCAAAACCACTTTAAAGATCATGATTATATCCTTATTGATGTAAATAAATATATCAATAAAATTAATTCATATTAATTTTATAACATGCATTCAAATAAATTTTATTTATAAATATAAATAATATTTAACAATAATAAAACATATCTGAATGTTTTATTCTTTTCTGAGCCTTTCTTAATGAAGGCAAATTTTGCACCAAATATTAGATTTACCCTATCTTAATGCACCAAATATTGCACCTCTAGAAGACATAAGTTATCCTCTAGGAACAAATTGCCCCACTTGAGAACAAAGAAAACTATTTTGTTTCTAGGATGTTGAAGTCTATATTAAGAAATTCAAAGAAACAAGTTTCTTTGAATTAATCTTAAAACTACTTCGAGACTAATCCAAGAGAGAGAAAAGATAGTAATAATCGGCCAAGGGAAAATTCTACCCCCTTTGCTAAAAATATCATATATTTGTAATATAGGGATTGTTTTATCGATATCCCAATACAACAAAGAAACTTCAAGATCTCCCACAATCAAATTGGATATTTTTAAGATTCTTTTCCCAATATATTAGGTAAAGACTTCCCTATTTAATCTATATTAAGACTTTAATTAATTAGGATGCTAGCCCATTAAATTAAAACCCAATAAATTAAGTATTATTTTGGCCCAATAATTAATTAACTATTAATCAATTAATTAATTTTAATTAAAAATTAATTAAAATTAAATTAAATTTATTTAATATAAATATCAAATATTCATTTAAACAATTAAATCTAATTTTATATTTTAAATTTATTAATCAAATTAATATTTCTGAAATATCCCGATCATCGTAACCCAATTAGGAAATCTTAATTTACCAAAATAATCATTTATTAACTTTAATAAACATCCTTGAATTTATAACGTATGAGAAGTATATTTGTGCGACCGTTCTAAATTCATTATCGAATAGTAGTGAGATAATATTAACTCTCTAATATTTCATCTCTATGATATCCCGCGGACCATGCTTAACAGCAAGCTATGTCCCTTAGTCGATGAATGAAGTTGGAAAATATATGAACCTCTTAGAATATATTTCGAGCATGTCATCTCATTTCTTCCGATATTTATGTTTCTTAACGGGTATGAGATCATGGTAAGGTCCAATCCTTTCTACTAGACACATCTTTAAACTCGATCTTGTGGATTTAATATCTCTAAGATATCGACTGCTTCGTCAAAAGACTTATACCCAAAACTTTGAGTTTCCTTGAAATATCTCTAGTTTTTATTATCAAAGCTATCAGATCTAATCTTGAAGCATACGTGACTTCGTACATTAATCGCTCAAGATCATCTAGCATTTATTCAAAGACGTGGATAGTCTAATGAGGATAAACTAGTGAAACAAGAGTATTATCGCTTAAGTCATCATGCGATCTCAGATAAGAGGATATGACGACACTAATGTATTATTACGAAGATCAATGACTTTAGATAATATTATCATGTGATCTTACACTTCTATGATTGTGTTCGATATTTCATTTTACTAATGAAAGTATTTATTGTTTGTGTCTTTATGATATGAGATTCATCATCCATTCTATTAACATCATATGTTTAAATTAGGCGACACACAATAATATGGGTCAAGTGATATATTATTGTCTTGTATAATAATCACATTTTACCAAGAACTTAATTTGACACTTATTCGTATAAATATCGTTGATTCTCATAATCACAAACGTCATTTGGATTCACAATATTCATCTGACATAATATCTCAAGATAATACACATAAAATATTGATGTAATGATGTGTAGAAACAATTGCCTCTTATTAATAAACTAGTTTTTGCCCGTGCCTACGGCACAGTGTTACAGTATTTGCCAGTGTCTACGGCACGGTGTTACAGTATTTGCCCGTGCCTACAGCACAGTATTACAAAATTAAATGATTTTATTTTTTAATTAAATGATTTTATTTTAACTTTCTATTTTTGACCATTTCCATCAATCAATTCACTCTCTTTCCTCCAATTACCAATGAAATGATCCGAGCTGTCAATTAAGCCTCATAAAGAGAGCCGTTTGATACACTATCTTTCCTCCAACACCATCTCCTTTATTATATAGATAATAAACTATATTACAAAATATTTTGCCTTAAATCATGACATCCACAATAAATTTTAAGGCATACACTATAACAAGTCATATACCACCAAACCACGTCCATAGGACAAAACAAACAAACATTGGATACCCACAACAGCCGTGCCAGTGAATCATATAAATTGATTAAAAGCAAATAGAAATTAATTACCTGCAACAAAACAAACAAACATTGGATACCCACAACAGGAGTGCCAGTGAATCATACAAATTGATTACAAGAATAGTAATTTATGAGAAATAACGGATTGTTTGTTTTATAGTTGAAGCTTTTGAAGGGAATTGATGATCAAAAAATACCAAACTATGACCAGTTGCGGGAACCACAACTTAATGAGGTCCATTTTTGACTAAAAACATCAATTCAATTGTCTTCATGTTTGCCAATGAGGTAGTGGCTTCATTGCTAACCCATGTGAGAGATATGGGTTCGAGTCCCCACAAAAGACGTGGGGACTCAAATCTTCCTCTTTAGGAGAAAGAAGTTCTCCTATATGGGAGTTGATTCCCAAGTTGAGTCTTGGTTGATTTAGAATTTGTAAGTCCCGAGCTACGCCTCGGTTGATTTCTGGGCAGTGCTATAATTGTATGTATCTAGAATCTCAGTTGATAGCATATTGTAATATATATAGTTTGTAATAATTCAAAAAAAAAAAAAAATTGTCTTCATGTTTCGTCTGGTATCATGGCAAATATTGGCCAAGAAGCAATTACGAAGAGAGAGACGCTGCATATGGTCCATGGACTATGAATGCATATACAGCAAATGCACCTCGTGAAATCAAATTAATATTCATTATGATTTTATTTTTTAGTTAACCAATACATTCATAGATAAAGAGTGAGTCCTGATATAACGGTAAAAGTTATTCTATTATGATTTGATATCAGGAATTTTGCATCGTAGAAAAAACCTCATTGCTTGCGAGGAAGCTATATATAGTTTTCAGAACTCATTGTATTTATTTCGCTTGAAAATAAAACTAGCCACATCAATCAATAGCTACTCTTCTTTTGAAGCTGAAGGCAGGATCCTTATTTGGACTACATACGTGACCATGCATATCTTTTTGGGTAGAAACTTCATGTCTTTGATTCTCATTTCATGACATGCTGCAACAAATATAAACTAAATAATGTTAATTAAAACGAAACATAAAATCAGTAAGTAATCGAACCAAAAACTATACTCAACCAAAGAGTGTGTGCGTGAGCCATCTAGGGCACTGGCCAGATGGTTGTGAGCCATCTAGGGCATTGGCCAGATGGTTGTGAGCCATATAGGGCCTTGGTTAGATAGTAAAACACTCTTCCCTCCTTCTTGAAGCTGTATCGGGCCGCCTGTACCCTTGAAATTTTTTTCCACAATAACTAATGGTCAAGGACTCCAATTTTTTTATTGTAATATTATATTATGGTAAAAGGTCTCGAATTATAAAAGTAACATCGGACCTCGAAAATATCAAGACCGACCCAGACATATCAATTTTCCCAAGTCCAAGGAAGCAAAACTCCACGAACCATTTTGGTATTTTGCTTGCCTGAGATAGTTCGAGTTTCTACATAGACTCATTCTTCTAATTAGGCAAAGATTTTCAAACTGTGCTCGACATGACAGACTCTCTTAATCTATGCTAAAAATTATGTTAAAGGAAAGAGGGATAGATGGGAAATATGTACTAGGTGCAATCAGTATTGGGATCAATGATGAAGCCCAAAGAGACACCACATAAGCCAGGCAAAGTAGCAATAGCAGTGGCATTAGGATTGTAAGTGGAAATGAGACCCATCAAGCATCTACAAACAGACTGCTTATTTTCCATAGTATCTGCAATTACACCAAGGCTGTTCATGCCCTCGCAGCAAGGTGAGCCTGGAATTGGATATGGGGAGCCAAAGGTGATGAAGCTTGAGCATGAAGAGATCACTATTGTGCAGTCTACTTCTGTTGATACCCAAGTAATTGTGGCAGCTGCCCATGTTAGCAATATTGAAATTGCTATTGTGGTTTTGTGGGACTCTATTTTGTTAATTAAGTATAATATCATCGGTTAATTAATGAAAATTAGTGATTGTGGAATGTTTAATTATTATAGTGTTGATTGAGTTGAGTTGGTGTGAAATGAAGAACGTGTGTGCTCTTCATGAAGGTTTGCATGAGTTTCCAGCCATGCATACTAGAAATTAATTGATGTTAGTGGTCGAGTCCAAATCTTCTGTCCCATCAATTGTGTATAAATTAATTGAAGTTAGTCGGTCGAGTCCAAATCTTCTGTCCCACCACTTCGTGCTCCACCAATTAAATTTGGACAACTAATATCTCTTATTAAATGAGAGCTCATTTAATGAGAGATATTAGTTGTCCAATTTGATTGGTGGAGCACGAAATGGAGCACAATTGATGGGACAGAAGATTTTGACTCCGGTCGAGTCAGTAGGTTGCATGGATACGGATGGATACGGACAGAGACAGAGACACGGAACACAAGATATATTATTTTCTAAAAAGTTAGAACAGATATATTCGAAAACCTCAAATAAAATAAAATAATTTTATTTATATAAATAATGAAATATGATTACTTTAATAGTAACAAAACATAAAGAATAATTTAAAACTGAAATATGATTAAAATAACTCCAAAAAAAAACACTTATAATATCATATTTAATTTTTTTCCTCAAATAAAAGCAAAGAAAATAAATGCAAGCACATAGTTATCGTAAACTGCAAATATAACTAAATCAAATTCTTTACTTATACAACTAACTCAATTCTGCTACAAGATAATTGGATCCAATTACTTGCAACTCATATTCTTTATCATCATCTATATCATCTGAAAAATATGACTTCCATATTTGGTTAGAAATGTTGGCAACTTCAAATATTCTAACATATTCCAGATGTTTTAGTTAATTTACTCATTTTCACTGAGTGGACAAATGAATATATATTCCAATTTATTTCACTACAAGAAGAAAAAGATAGTTGTCAAAGCAATTTTTGAAACATAGGTGCAATTACATCATGAGTAATCCACCAACACTTAGCTTCCATGTCATACCTATTTAAAAATTAGAATCAAATAATAATCAATTAATCTAAGCAAGATAATTATGGATGTAAAGCAATTATCAAAAAAACTCAAATGGAAAATAACCAGCGACCATGTTCAATATGCTCAGTTATTCTCATGGAGTAATTTTGTTTATTTTTATGAAATGTGACTAGAAAATATCTAAAATTTATTTTAATATAAAATTTAAATATATATTCAAAAATTGAAGTCACACTTATCATGAAAAGAATCCAAAGCAGCAAATTCTCCAATTTTAAGTGAGAAATTAACAAATTCGAGGTTGATTATTGTGCGATATCGTAACACCACACTTTATCATGACGTGTCCATCATGGTCATTCTTTTTCATACATGACATGTAGTATATATATAATTATGTGTTGGTGGGTTGGATATACTTGTAACACTTCTCGGGAGTTCGGAATGATTTTTCAGTTCCAATATTTCCTTAACTGATCTCGTGAACTGTCCTCAGTATTTTGGCGGTATCTTTATCTACCAATATCATTTTTTTTTAGTGATTTAAGTGGCATTGGAAATCTTAGACATATGTTACAACTTTCATGTTAAGCATGTTATCTGATTTCATATGCAACTAAGTCCAATTTACGTCTAAAAGTCAGGTTACTGTTCTATGATGAGAATTAGAAGGAAATTTTATCATGTTAGCTTTACATTTAACATTATTTTAATAAGAAAAATCAAGGCAAATTTATGGCTAATGAAAGATTTTCCAATTTCATCTCATTTCCCTCTTCTTCTTCACCCCAACCTCACGACCAAACAACCATCTCCCTTCTTCTTCTTGCTCCCTTTCTGTCGACATTGAAGGAAATAAAAAATGGTGTTTTTCTTTGCATTTTTAAGAGAAAATTACAGTAAGTCTCTCACCCTTATCCTAGTAGTTGCCATATAATTCAAGCATGATTTCATAAGCTCATTATTTGAATCCATGAAATCCAAACTAGATTTATGTTCATGTTGCATGAGACTGTTGATTTAAGCATAGATTTAGCATGATTGATGATGACTACCTTGAATATGTGCATGGGTAAGTTAGGGTAAAGAGGATTAGGGTTGGAGTTGTTGGATGATGAGGGTGAATGATGTTGTAATGGTTGAAGCTTAATGGTGAATAATTGGGTGATTTGAATGGTTTTGTCATGCTTATGTTTAATAATTATGATATTTATTGTGAGTATGTTTTGATACATAAGAATGAGTAAATAACATGATAGGATGTAGGAAATTTATGGCTGGTCATGGCAGAGTACATGGGGCAGAAAATTGATTATGTTAGCAGTGAGCATGATTTGTCCGAAATTTCTGGAGATGGTGCAAAATTTGGCTTATAAAATGATTTGTATACCTTGAACCGTAAAATTTTACAAGAACTACATATATCATAGTTAAAGATTTAAAAAATTTCAGTAGAGAATGAATTTATGGTGAATTTCAAAAAATGATTGTCTTGCATGTGATCTGAATATGTTTTCCCCTAATCAGTGTACACTAAATCGGTTATAAGTTGAATTTTAAGAAATAAAATCGTGATCCGTAAAATTTCACAGAAATTAAACACATAAACAAAGATTTTATTAAAGTCTCATCTCAAAATGTGTTACCAAAATTTTAGAATTCAACTTATGAGTAGTAAATTGGTTTTGGGCATATTTATTTTCGTTTATGAACTTTCCAGGTTTTAAATGTACATGTTGCATTTAAGGACCTCATCAGTTTTTCATGACTTTACTGTTGACTTTCATAGTCATTTGTATATATTCATGATTTCGAATTGAGTAGTTAGTGAATTTCATATTTTCAAACGCCAGTGGATTGCCGCTCCCTCGTGTTTACCGTCTTGGGTTTGCTCACGATGTCTTATGTGACACTGATCACTTTGATAGGTAATCCATGTGTATGTTCATGTTCCCCTACCTATACGATGCTAGGTCTCGGTAAATAGGTTTCACGCCCTCAGGCTATGAAGCTGGTGTGATTTTTCATGATCATGATTTGTTCTTTAAACTTTTATGATTTCGCATAATTAAATTTTCAGATTATGATTTAAGACAAATCAAGCAAGTTTGTCGGTTATGTTTTATTTATATAAACTTATTTCTCGTTCATTTATTTTCAGCATTCACTCTATAAGTCATTCATATGACTTACCCCCCACTCTCTCAGCTTTGATTGCAAGTTCATTTTATAACCTCTCGATGAGGTCCTATCATGCCAGATGGCTTATTTCAGATGATATGGATACCAGTTGCAGTATTGCATATCATGGGTCTACATAATTGTATCATATTATAGGCATGAGGCCGAGTATTAATTTCAATTATGTAGTGTATGTAAATCACTCATTCTCGGACATATATGTATCATATTATAGATATGGATACAAGATTTGACGAGTTGCTTGTAGAAGTCATGATCTATTCTCGGACGGTTAAGTCTTTTAGAGAAAACCTCTCTGATACCAATTGAAATTACCTACAACCAATAACAAGTAATACTATACCCAAGAGGGGGGTGAATTGGGTTATTAAAAAAAATAATTCGGAATTATAAATTTCGTCAATTTTATACTCCAAGCTTTTATCAATAATTATAAACAACCTTAAAGTAAAATTACATAATTTAAAAGATAAGGGAAGAGAGATACAACACTCAGATTATAGTGGTTCGGCCAAATCGATTGCCTATGTCCACTCTCTCTTCAAGTGCACTTGAAGGTTCCACTAGATTCAACAATCTTTACAACCAAGAGATTTTACTCTAAGGCTTCTCTTAACCTTTTACATAAACTCCACCCTTGAGAGTAATCACCACTCACACAAGGGATTTCAACATAAGTGTTTCCGAAAAATAAATTTTTGTATTTACAACACTATTTGAGAACTCACCAAAAGATTACAAAGAATGAAAAGAGTATGAGTTGCTCAAATATATCTAAGCTCACTAAGATGATTATGAAAGTGTGTTTATGAGCTTATGAATTGATGAGAATGAGTTGGATCAAGAAGATTTTAGTGTTTCTCTGTTTTTGCTATCAAGAATGATGTATGAAGATGTTCTCTATATGCAAAAACGAATTTGGGGCATTTATATAGTGAAAAAAATGTCCCAACATTTTTGTCAGAGACCGGTCTGGTTACCGACATGTCGTTCTGGCACCCAACGGTCATATTAATGTTTAAAAATGTATACGTTAGACCGATATGAATACTGATATGTGTACCGGTATGAGTCTTCCTGGTTCCAGTAAGTATAATTTCGTACAGTATGACCGGTTTATAAACCGGTAAGTAAGCCGGTATCAAGGATTCCGGTTCCAGAGAGCATGTATTTCTATCCAATACCGGTATGGAAATCGGTAAATGGTAACCCGGTTCCAGAAAGGTTGCAAAACAGGGGAATGCAACAGATATGCCGATTTTGGATATAGATATGTGATTTTTGAATGTTCAAGGCATTTTTCAAATGATCCTAATGCATTTATATGGAGTTGCATGTTTAATGAGCTTAGATATGAAGATAAACAACTCATTTTACAAATGTAGTTCTAAACTAAAACTATACGAGATTTTCTTCATAGGAGGTTCGTCTTTTACGTCCGTTGCTTTTTATTACCGATATGCTTCGACATATTTTTGGAATGTCTTGCCATAGTACTTCGAAGACTTCGAATGTTGCATCATCAAAATCCAACTTGAAGTATATGTCGCTAACAATCTCCTCATTTTTGATGATGGCAACTATTTCAAACTTGTGAATCATTTGAGAGTTCGGTATGACGAAACTTGCTCCCCCTCAATATTAGCTCCCCCTCAAAGTGTTTCTTCAATGCAATGATATAACACTTAGATAAACACATTAGTATACATAAGCTCCCCCTTAGTGTAAGGGTGAAGTAACCACAAGTTTTCTCACAAGTTTTAATTATTTGTGTATAATTTTTCTCCTCATTTAACATTATCAAAAAAATGTGGAGAAGCAAAAGCAAAATAATAAACTAACGCCAATCATGCCATAGCATAAGTGAAAAAGTAAACACGACACAAATTAGAAAAAGAAGACATTTCATTCATAGCTTGTCAAAATACATGTCGCTAGTCAAAATATATGTCACTAGTCAAAATACATTTCATGATTTTTAACAAAATGTGGGCCATTTATAAAATCTAAAGCTCGTCAGTAAGAGAATGGAGCTGTCGTTCCATGGTGGCTAGGCGTTTCTCCACCCTAGTACTGAAAGTAGTGAATGATGTGGAAAGCTGAGTGACGTTAGTGGAGAGAGTGTCGATACTATCAGCGAAGGAGTCAAATCTGGCCATAACGAGATTGTGTTGCTCGTCCGCCGATGGTCTTGAACTAGATGGCCATGCTGTGTCAGCGGCAGCAGTGTCAGGTTCTTCATCGGAATTAGTGCTCTCAATCGTTCTTGTCTGTTTGGAAGTAGAGGCAATAGGAGCGCTGGGTTTGGGCTTCATACGCCAAACACCGTCAACTTTTTCCCAATTCTTATGGAGAAATACGGTGAGAGTGATTTGGTGAAGATTAGTAACAGAGAAGGATGGCTCATTGGGACTGATGATGACATGAAATTTGTGAAGGATTTGAGTGATGAGAGATTCATACGGAATACTCTGTTGGGGATGAGACCGGGCGGTTTGCATATACTGACAAATAAGATAACTAATGTCAAGCTGAATGTCTAAGCCTAAGCACCCCAAACTAAGATATCCAGAAGATTGACAGTGTCAATGTGGCCTTTGCGAGGTTAGAGAATACATTGGATGATTTCGATAAAGACTTGCATATCAAAGCTTAATTTAACTTTCTTTAGGACATGGACGTCAGGATATGGGTTTGGAATAAGTGTGTCTCTTTGCATAAATTCCATAACTCGTGCACCTGAGATGCATTCAAGCTGACGAAAAGCTCGAGTAATGGCGGCACAGATTAGTTTGGATGGAGTATGGAGGATACGGTTAATGGAATGCGGAGTAACAAAAATTTTAGTATCATTGACACAAGTGCGAAAGGCACCAGGGGTACTGATAGGGAATTCCATATTTGTATAGAAAACTTTAACAAGATTGGGAAAGATGAGATCGTTGAATCTACAGAAATTTTCCAGATTATGACGCTCGAGAATGGAAGTACAAGGAAAGTCGGATAAATCATTCAGATTGCAAAAGTACGGTTTGGATAGAACTTTTTTTTTGATATGATCATTGTAAATTCGTTTGGAACGATCATCAGTGAAGTATTGATCAGAAGTAAGGTTAGGGTTCATTTTACAGTTTGACAAGATTTTAGGGTTTTCAAAATACGATAATTGGAGCCAAATAAGCGATGGATATACGATTTAAACACGTCCTAGAGTCACTTTGAATAAGAAATTTTAACCAAAAACAACTGATATAACCGAATAAAAAAAAAAACGACACCCTAGGGTTTTGAAACCTAAAAAAAATCGAAACTAGAGAGATTAAGGAGTAATTAAAAGAAAGCTTACCAATGTTGACGAATTGATGGACGGAAATGGCTTATGAGAGGATTTGGTCGCGAAGGGATTACAAGTAGATTTATCAATAGAAATGGCCCTAAGATAAATTTTCGAGTAATCTTAATGACTCATATAAGTTATTTATTAAATTAATGAGATTTATTAATACTCCAATCAAATAACTTTAAGAGAATCAAAAATTAAAGTGCACACTTATGCAACAAATGAAATGTTCAATCAATTAATGCAATAATACATAATTCCCGTCTAATTCTTGTGAAACTTTCTTCGGGAAGGGGTTTTGTAAAAATATCAGCCAATTGTTGATCGGTCGGAACAAAATCAAGAATCACATCCCTTTTTGCCAACATGATCTCTAAGAAAATGATGTCTTATATCAATATACTTGGCTCTAGAGTGGAGAATATAGTTTTTAGACAAGTTTATGGCACTAGTGTTGTCACATAAAATGAGATTTTTCTCAAGAATGACCTCATAGTCTCTAAGTGTGTGTTGCATCCAAAGTATTTGAGCGCAACAACTACCCACCGTAATGTATTCGGCTTCGGTAGTAGAAAGGGCAACACTATTTTGTTTCTTTCTAAACCATGAGACTATGCAATTACTTAATATATGACACGTACCACTTGTACTCTTTCTATCCAATCTACAGCCACTAAAGTCGACATCGGAATAGCTAAGCAAGTTGAGACCAAATTCCCAAATTAATTGTTCCCGAGAGATATCTAAAAATATATTTTACGGCACAAAGATGAGTTTCACGAGGATAAGATTGAAATCTTGCATACATATAAACATTAAACATGATATCGGGTTTACTTGTAGTTAAATAAAGTAAAGATCTAATCATACCTCGATATTGTTTAATATCTACGGCCTTACCTTCTTCATTTTTGTCAAGCTTCAAGGTTGAACTCATGGGTGTTGAATGATGTTTGCTTGATTCCATCCCAAATTTCTTTAAAAGCTCCTTGATATATTTTACTTGATTTATGAGCACTCCGTCTTTTCTTTGATCTATTTATAATCCTAGAAGAACTTGAGCTCTCCCATCATGCTCATTTAGAATTCACTACTCATATAATTTGAGAATTCCTCACACAAGGAGGCGTTAGTAGCACCGAAAATAATATCATCAACATAAATTTGAACTATTAACATTTCATCATTCTTATGCTTAATAAATAGTGTGGTATCAACTTTTCCCATTACAAAACCATTTTCCAAAAGAAAAAAGTTAAGCCTATCATACCATGCTCTAGGAGCTTGCTTAAGTCCATATAGTGCTTTAGTTAATTTGTACACGTGATTGGGTAAATCAGTATTTTCAAAACCAGGAGGTTGTTCAACATAATCTTCCTCCATAATGTACCCATTAAGAAAAATACTTTTCACATCCATTTGATAAAGTATGAAATTTTTATAACATGCGAAAGCTAAGAAGATGTGTATGGCTTCAATTCGAGCTACATGGGCAAAGGTTTCATCATAGTCTATTCTTTATTCTTGGTTGTAGCCTTGAGCCACTAGTCTAGCTTTATTTCTCACAACCAATCCAGACTCATCAAGTTTATTTCTATAAACCCATTTTGTTCCAATTACACTTTGATGAGTAGGTCTAGGAACTAGAAGTCATACTTTATTTCTCTCAAATTGATTTAATTCTTCTTGCATAACTATAATCCAATTATGATCTGTTTCGGGTTCAAGAAGGTTTTTAGGCTCAATTTGAGAAATGAAAGCAAAGTTATTACAATAATTCCTAAGTGTGTGTCTTGTGACAATCTTGGAGGGTCCTTCTATAATTAATTACTTAGGGCGTGATCTCATAACTTTAGCATATTTAATTTCCTTAGGAAGAGAATGAGAGTCATCACCTTGAGTTTGTTGAGGAGGTTCATTATTACCTTCATGTTGTACTTGATCTTCAAATTGTAATTGATCATTGGAATCATCTAAATGTAGATCATTTAATTGCTCGTCCACGTGATTCTCAGCATCATCATTTCTCATTTCAAGATCTTTGTTGCTAGAATAAGATTGGTTAGATTCATCAAAATTTACATGTATGGATTCTTCAATTATCATAGTTCGACTTTGCTAGAAGATGAATATCCTAGAAAAATTCCAACATCGGATTTAGAATCAAATTTTCCAAAGTTATCCTTTGTGTTCAAAATGAAGCATTTACAACCGAAAACTTTGAAAAAAGAAATATTTGGTTTTCTACCATTCCATAACTCATAAGGAGTTTTGTCAATGCCTTTTCTCACTACCACTCTATTGATCACAAAACATGCGGTGTTGACCGCTTCGGCCCAAAAGTAATTTGGTAAGTGATGTTCTTTGAGCAATGTTCTAGTCATTTCTTGCAATGATCTATTTTTGAGCTCAACAACCCCATTTTGTTGAGGTGTTCTTGCACAAGAAAATTGATATTTTATGCCATGTTGTATGCAAAAATCTTCAAAAAGATGTTTTCAAATTCTCTCACATGATTACTTCTTATGCAAATAATGCTAGATTCTTTTTCTTTTTGAACTTGATTGCAAAACATTGTGAAATGTTTGAAAGTATCATTTTTATTTGCTAAAAAGAAAACCCATGTAAATCTAGGAGTAATCATCAACTATTACAAATGCATAGCTTTTACCACCAAGGCTTGTGGTTCTAGATGGTCCAAATAAATCCATATGCAATAGTTGTAGGGGTTTTGAGAAGGAAAAATCATTTTTGGATATGAAATAACTTTTATGTTGTTTACCAAGTTCACAATTTTCACAAACTTGATCTTTCACAAATTTTAGCTTTGGAAGACCTTTTACCAAATCCTTATTGGAAAATTTGGAAATCAATTTCATGTGTGCATGACCTAATCTTCTATGCCAAAGCCAAGAGTTGTTATCTAATGCACTTAAACATTTCTCATGATGCATGTCATGTTCAATGTCAAATAGATAAATATTTTGATCTATATAACCTATGAATAATGCATTATTTGATTTTTTATCAATAATTCTACAAATAGAGATATCAAATTCAACTTCATAACCTTTATCACATAATTGGCTAATGCTTAATAGGTTATGCTTAAGGCCATAAACTAGTAAAATATTTTCAATTAAAGTAGTGGAACCGGTACTAATGTTTCCATATCCAAGGATTTCACATTTACCATTATCACCAAATGTAACAGTTCCACCATTTTTGATGCTAGTGAAAGAAGAAAGTTTTGAGTATTCCCCCGTCATATGTCTTGAGCATCCACTATCGAGAAACCATTTTCCTTTAGTCTTTTTCTTCCTCACCTATTCAAGAAGAATCATGTAGTTTTAGGTACCCACATTTTCTTGGGGTCCTTGGAGGTTAGTCTTAGTTCCTTTTGGAACTCATGCATTCTTCACATTTTCTTTCTTATACATGCAATCATATATCTTATGTCCTTTCATATTGCATGCATGACAAGTAACGTTTGCATTATCATGAAAGTATGAAGTAGATGCCTTAACAAAATGATTTTTCAAATATGTACTTTTGTTGTTAAGTCTATATCCTAAACCCTCTTTATTAAATAAACATCTTTGGGATCCAATAAGAATATTTAGATTTTTCTCTCCTAAAGTGAATTTGTTACAATATTGTTTAAATCCATAACTTTCTTTTTCAATGATTCATTTTCTTCTTTAATGATATTACATTAACATGTAGTAGAGCTAGATGTTATGCTAGATATGTTATTCCCAAGTTTTACATTTTCATTCTTTAAGCAAATTAATTCTTTTTCATATGTTTTATTTTTCTCTACAATTAAGGCATGCTCATTAACTAACAATGTATGTTCCTTTTTGACTAGTTTATGTGTCTTTAACAATGAATCATATAAATCACGCAATTCATTAAATGAATCAACTAATTCATCATATTCGAGAGAATCATGTATCTTTTCTTCTTCACTTTCGATGATGAGGTAGTTATCCTCAATTGCCATAAATGCAAGATTGTTTGTTTCATTTGCACATTCTTCATCCGATGAGCTTCAATCATTATCGCTCCAGGTAGCCTTCATTGCCTTCTTCTTACCCTTTCCCTTGAATCTCTTCAAAGGACAATTCATCGCTTTGTGACCCATTTTCTTGCATTCAAAATAAGTGAGTTGTCCTTTTTGTGTTTCCATGACTTTTCATCCTCATTTCTTATTTCTTTTCTAAATTTCCCTTTGGTGAACCTTTTGTTTTTGAGGAATTTCTTGAAGTTTCTTGTAAGGAGGGCCACATCATCATCACTTTCTTCATCCTCACTTGACTCTTCACTATCTTCTTTTATTACATTTGATTTTAAGGCTAGATTATTTCTTACTCTTTTCTCTTCTTCATCATTTCTATCCATTTTTATCTTCATATCATATTCTAGTAATTTGCCGACCAAATCATCCATCTTCAATGTATTTATGTCGTTTGCTTCTCTAATGGAGGAGGTGTAGCTTCTATATTCCTTTGGGAGTGATCTCAACATTTTCTTCATTTGATCGGATGTCCCGATGGCTTTTCCCAAAGCGCTCAAATGATTGATGATGACTGTAAACCTCGAAATTATGTGATCAATTTCTTCTTCAGATTCCATCTTGAAATTATCCAATTCGCACATGAACGGGTTGATTTTTGATTCCTTAACTTGGCTTGTGCCCTCGTTGACCATTTCCAAAGACTTCCATAAATCATATGTGTTCCCACACTCCAGAAGTTTGTTTATTTGATCCCAATCAATGGCACATAGAAGTTGGTTGAGTGCCGTAGCATTTTGTGAGGCTAGTTTTACATCCTCACTATCACATTCTAAACTCGGCTTCAGAATCTCAACCTCATTGTTATCATTTTTTCGTTGGTCCTTTTTCACCTCGTGTGATAACCAAATAAGATTGCGAATCAACGGTAAGGAGATAATTCAACATCCTCATCTTCCATTAGTTGTAGTCCGTTCCGCGTAAAACGGAGGTCTAGTCGTTGAAAATCCCTCGGCAAGATTTGATGAGTTGCTTGTAGAAGCCATGATCTATTCTCGGACGGTTAAGTCTTTTAGAGAAAACCTCTTGCTCTGATACCAATTGAAATTACCTACAAGAAATAACAAGTAATACTATACCCAAGAGGGGGGTGAATTCGGTTATTAAAAAAAATAATTCAGAATTATAAATTTTGTAAATTTTATACTTCCAAGCTTTTATCAATAATTATAAACAACCTTAAAGTAAAATTACATAATTTAAAAGATAAGAGAAGAGAGATACAACACCGAGTTTATAGTGGTTCGGCCAAATCGATTGCCTACGTCCACTCTCTCTTCAAGCGCACTTGAAGGTTCCACTAGATTCAATAATCTTTACAACCAATAGATTTTACTCTAAGGCTTCTCTTAAACCTTTTACATAAACTCCACCCTTGAGAGTAATCACAACTCACACAAGGGATTTCAACACAAGTGTTTCCGAAAAATAAATTTTTGTGTTTACAACACTATTTGAGAACTCACCAAAAGATTACAAAGAATGAAAAGAGTATGAGTTGCTCAAATATATCTAAGCTCACTAAGATGATTATGAAAGTGTGTGTATGAGCTTATGAATTGATGAGAATGAGTTGGATCAAGAAGATTTTAGTGTTTCTCTGTTTTTGCTATCAAGAATGATGTATGAAGATGTTCTCTATATGCAAAAACGAATTTGGGGCATTTATATAGTGAAAGGAAATAATTTCTCAATATTTTTATCAGAGACCGATCTGGTTATCGGTATGCCGGTCTGACACCCAACGGTCATATTAATGTTCAAAAATGTATACGTTAGATCGGTATGAATACCGGTATGAGTCTTTCTGGTTCCAGTAAGTATAATTTCGCACAGTATGACCGGTTTATAAACCGGTAAATAAACTGATATCAAGGATTCCGGTTCCAAAGAGCATGTATTACTATCCAATACCGGTATAGAAACCGGTAAATGGTAACTCGGTTCCAGAAAGGTTACAAAACAGCGGAATGCAACAGGTATGCCGGTTTTGGATATAGATATGTGATTTTTGAATGTTCAAGGTATTTTTCAAATGATTCTAATGCATCTATATGGAGTTGCATGTTTAATGAACTTAGATATGAAGATAAACAACTCATTTTACAAATGTAGTTCTAAACTAAAGCCATACGAGATTTTCTTCTTAGGAGGTTCGTCTTTTATGTCCGTTGCTTTTTATTACCGATATGCTTCAACATCTTTTTGGAATGTCTTGCCATAGTGCGTCGAAGACTTCGAATGTTGCGTTATCAAAATCCAACTTGAAGTATATGTCACTAACAATTCCAAAGGGAGAGATTGTTAGTTCCATTTTTATTCGCAATATTCATTGAAAAACAAGTTTAATTGAGTTGTAATGAGTCTTGAAGATTTCGGAGCAATTGGACAAGTATTTGGACAAAATCTGATGAAGTTATTCGAGTGATATTTACTCTTTTGAATATTCCAGAATATTTGGAGATCAAATTGATATGAGGTCAGTTGTATTGGAAAGTAGACTCGAAGACGATCGCATACATATAAAGAACTCAAGTTTTGGCCAAGAGACGAGAAAGTTACACGTATTTTAAGTTGCCCCTGAAAATCAGTCCGCGATCCGCGTTCGTGTGGCGTTCTTACTTGAGTTTGAATATTTTCGAGGCAGAAACTTAGCGTTTGCAGTGCGTTTCGAACGTCCCTGCATAAGTAGGTTATCTTAGATACGTTTTAAAGTCAAAATAACACTAGGAAACTCTTTTCCTTTACCTTACCTATATAAACAAACATTGAGCCATCTTCCCCAATAGTTGATACAATTTTCCCTTGAGCCAAAACCTCTCAAAGCTTTCAACCTTATTTGATTTCACCTTGAAGACACTTTTCATCTTCTTGTCTTTGTTAAAGGTGTGAATCTCTCTTTGATAAACCTTCAACACAACTTAACCCAAAATTCTTAATCCTTCAGAGTTCTTTAGGAGGAAGTTTGGTAGTCGGACTTCTGACGTCATAGGTGATACAATCTACTCAGAGATTGGGTCGCGGACTTGAGGAGTTGCATTGAGTTCTTGCAGTATTGATGTACTTGAGTCGGTGGAGTTGCCACCATAGGTCTTGACCATCGCTGTAAGTTTTTCTCTATATAATGGATTCAGGTGGTAGCCTATAACCGGAATGGTTTTTTACTCGCAAGAATTTTCCACTTCGTCACCAAAATTATTGTGTTGATTTTGTGTGTTTGATTTATATTTGCTGCTTTAATTTATTGTTATTATTTTTATATTTGCAGCATATTTTAATTGTTGGTTATTGTGGTTGCTTGTTGAGATTCCGTGGTTACAGTAATCAGGACTTGTCCTGTTTATTGTTTGTATTTCCGCATAAGGTCAGAACTTAAGATAATAGAGAATTTTCATTCATGATTTCGGATTGAGTAGTTAGTGAATTTCATATTTTAAATGCCAGTGGATTGTCGCTCTCTCATATTTAGCATCTCGGGTTCGCTCATGATACTTTATGGGACACTGATCACTTTGATAGGCAATTCATGTTATGTTCAAGTTTCCCTACTTACGCGATACTAGGTCTAGGTAAATAGGTTTCATGCCCCCAGACTATGAAGGTAGTGTGATTTTTCATGATCACGATTTGTACTTTAAACTTTTATGATTTAACAGAACTTAAATTTTCAGATTATGATTTAAACACAAACAAGTTTATCGGTTATATTTTATTTATATAAACTTATTTCTTGTTTATTTATTTTGTGACTTACCCTCACTCTCTCAGCTTTGGTTGCAAGTTCATTTTATAACCTTTTGATGAGGTCCTATTATGCCCAAAGGCTTATTTCGGAGGAGATGGATATCAGAAACCAGCTACAGTTATGCATATCATGGGTCTACACATTTGTTTCATATTGTAGGCCATGAGGCCGAGTATTAATGTCAATAGTTATGACTTGGTGTATGTAAATAGGACATTTTTATAAATACTTATATATATTGTATGTGAATGAGTAAATGATTTATATTAATAATACATGACTTTATGATTATTTGGCTGGGATATCATAGGGGTGTATAAGTTCATTCGTGAGTGTCACATTTGATTGCACGTTTCAGCACAAGTCCTGTATTTGTATGTCGGAGGCTTAGGAGATGGTTATGCCGTTTCCTGCCGATCATGTCCTGAATATACTGTGATGTGACAAGAATAAACGAAGAAGAAAGATTTGCAAAAGAATAAGGTAATCAAGCTGTAGTTGAGTTTAATTCCTGGCGTTCCAGTTGGAAATGGAAGAAATGAGGTCAGAATTATATTGGGGTTATCGTAAGCGAAACTGTTTCGATCTTTCATAATGACTGGAGACGTGTGCCACTGGAAATGAAAGAGACGTTGTGGCTTCATCTTCAAGTTGTATATAAAATAATTATTCACAGCAATTTATATGTTTATGTTTATTTAAACGTGTTGCTAATTCATGTCCTTTATCTAATAGCAAAACTTTAAGTTGAGTTTGAAAATGAAATAACATGGGAAATATGATTTCGTGATTTGTGTATTGTTGTGACGATTGATAATTCTCTTATAAAAATATACTTAAATTTTATTGAGTTTAATTAAATAATGATTTCTAATATAATATAATGAAGTAAAAGGATCTATATAACTGATCCCAATTAGTGAAAAAACTTCTGTTTGGTTTAGCTTGGTTTGGTTTGATTTAATGAAATGCCCAAAGTGGTAGTGTTGGATTTGTTTGTTGATCCCTAATGGATATGGTTTGGTGGTATTAGGTTTATGATTTGGTTGTAAAGTATTAAGTTCGAATCCAATGGGTGCACTTCTTGTAATAACATGAGACAATGAATATTTTACTATTTTTTTTTTTTTTTTTTTTTTTTGCCTGAATTCAAATTATCAATATATTTAATATGAAATA
The DNA here is from genome assembly GCA_019454045.1 of Zanthoxylum bungeanum. NCBI lineage: Eukaryota > Viridiplantae > Streptophyta > Magnoliopsida > Sapindales > Rutaceae > Zanthoxylum > Zanthoxylum bungeanum. The sequence continues at coordinate 40,490 of SKCR01019041.1, read as the reverse complement.
TAAGATTTTATGAGCTGTAAAGGACCTTCCCCCTTTTTTTCCTAAAAAAAAATAAAAATAATCAAACAGCTAAGTATGAGATAATTCAAAGCATTTGTGCTTTCAACTTTCATGCTCTTTATAAATTCTTCGAAAAAAAATCACTAATTGGAGGAACTTTATTATCCTTTATGCTGCTGACAGAATAACTTCGGCTCTGTTAGCAGTTTACTCATCAATCATCATACTTAAATACACACCATAATAATTCTATTAGCAACTGGGGAAAAGCCAAATTACAGCAACTAAGTACAAAGATTGTGTAAGAATCAAACCGAAAAGAAAATCCAGCTTCCAAGCTATATATACATAACACTATGAATATATTTTACTTGTGGAGGATCACCAGGCAATGCAAGCTACACATTTCCCTCGCAACTCCATCCGGAGGTAGGAATGCAGCTCATGTAGTGACACCAATGGCAACGCTCATTTCCATTCTCTCCCCGGAACAGCATCACCAACGCACTGTAAATCTGCGTAGAACCGAAACTATAACTAAAATCACTCAGGAACTTTAAGTCGCTTTCTTTTGCATATACCAAGTCATATAACTTCACATGGGGGTTTCTAGATTCCAATTGCCGATACATAGGACAATGAATTGGTGCCCCGCAACCTCAATAAAGGGCATTTATAATGCAAAGAATAATCTATATTCACTTATGTTCCCTTTTCCACAGCAATTATAATGGGTCTAGGACCCTGCGAGTTCCTTCAGATTTCATAAAATCATTACCCATGTACACATATATAGAGGAAAATGAAATTATTAGTATTCACTCACCCTGCAATTAGTAGAACCAGAGAAACCAGCCATAACACATATTGATGTGTCTTATACTTGGATTTTACAGCAGCACTAGCTGGAATGTTCCTGTCATCAAGCCATCCAAACCGAGGACGTGGAAGCAAAACAAAACCAAGGAAGAATCCAGTGAGAAATCCACCAATGTGAGCGAAATTATCAACATGTGGCAGAATTCCTATTGCGAGATTAATCGCAATGATGACCAAAAGAGTAATCAAGGCTGCAGCCTACGAAAGTAAGTAAGAGGTGTAAGCAAGAAAACTATAAATCCACTCAAATCACATGTAGCAATCCATTGGCAACACTTAGCATTGCTCACCTTGTTCTTATAAAGACTCCAGTTAGTAAGTAATTCTGAAAGCATTGCTCCAAGAAGCCCAAAAAGTGCACCAGAGGCACCAACAGAGATGCTGTTTCGAATAAATAGGGAGGAAAACACTCCCACCAAATCCAGACAAGAAGTAAATAACTCCAATCCGCACTATCCAATAGTAACAAGAGACATCAAATTACATACTAAGGTAACAGCAATTAATCATATTTTGCATATTAAATAACATGAAAGAGCAACATACCGAATCCAAATTGTTGTTCAAGGCGAATACCAATGAAAACGAGCACAGCATGTTTGTGAGAAGATGAATGAGACCGGCGTGCAACCAGATGCAAGTGATAAGCCTCCATCCTTGATGTTTTTGCACCACTTTGCTCCACTCAAGGCCACCCAATTCTCCAATCTTCAAAATAAGGCAAAGAATCTATTCAACTACTTTCTTTTTCCTTGGCCAATAATGAAAACCAAGTAATGGCATAACCAAAAAAGATGAACCTACATAACCCAAAAGATGAACCTCCAAATAACTCAACAAAGCTCAATGTTTCTCACCAGATCCACCAACTTTTCACCTCCCAAAGCAATGAATCAAATGAAAGTATAAAATTTCAACATACTAATAATCCCAAAATTGTCACTTAATTACACAACAGAACTCTTGATCAATCAAAGATCCATGAAATCAACATATCAGGAAAACATAATTCATGCCAAATTAATCTCTATATGCAAATCCCCAAAACAATAACAAATCAAGCAACAACCCACAGAAATTCATCAACAAAAATGAAATGGGGATCAAAGAAAAAAAGAAAACTTACGTGTGAGAAGAGGGACCAAAGAGAGGATTCGTTCTCAAAGGCTCAAACGAGAACCGCCCCAAGAATCTTGCCACACACTTGCCCTCATACTCTTGATCATGCTTAGGACAGTTGTTGATGAACATGACAACAATGAAAACAGCAACATTAGCAACAACAAACATGGGAACAAGCCAAGATGTCCATTGACTCTCTGTGTCTTCGATCAGATACGCTGATGATGGAACATAATTGTTACTGATGCTACTGTTGTTGTTGTTGTTGCTGCTGCTTGTTCTGTTCTTGTTCACTAATTGCCCTCTCTCCATATCTTCTGCAGACATGATTTTCTTTTCTTTTTTCCCTTTTTTTTGTTTCAATCGATCAAAAAGTGGTGGTTTTAATATGATTTTCTAATGAGTTGGTGATGGGTTTAATTTGAAGAGCCCTTTTTTTGTTTTTTTTTACCATTTTTCATTGTCAGGTTTTTGTAACTGTCACATTAAGCACAGGAATCAGAAACCCCTAGTTAGTGCTTTCTATAGCCAATGATTTTGTGCCACGTTGAGTAAATGTATTGGGATGGTTTAAGTTTCTGACGTGGCGAAATTTGATTGGTTTTTTATTGTGAAGATTGGAGTAGTGGATTATCTGCTCCGTGCTTTTCCGTTGGCTACCACTAACTGGAAGTTTACGTTTCGCGGTTATTTAAACTGACATTTGCCGCGTTTAAAACGATAGTGGGTCAATTTCAGTCAAAGGGGAAAAAGGGGAAAATAATTATTTGTGAGATTTTAGTAATAAAAATTTGAAAATAGCAACAAGGTTATAGTCTCAGTCTAGTCCTTTCTTCATCATATATAATAATATATACATAAATCATTAAAATTGAAATTTGAAATCTGAAATCCTACCTAATTTTCAAATCATAGAATGTGAGCTCATGTATTATTAATTTATAGAGAGGGCATTGTTTGTTTTAAGTTTTTTTTTTTTTTTTTTTGAATCGTTGAAAATCTCACCGTTAAATCATTCTTTCAGGGTTTAAGCGGAGTAGGTAAAACCTCCGGCTGTCACAGATTCTTATAAGAATTGCACTTCCTGAATTTGAACCCATAAATTTAAAATGAGATCCTAAACCCTACACCATTAAACCAAATCCCTTGTGGGCTGTTTCCACATTATGATTAAGTTGACCCGATTTGTTCGGTTTAGTTTCACAATATTGGCTCGGATTGGTTTCTTAAAAATCAAATTTTTTTTTTATTTCAGTCCAATTAAATCAAAAACTGAACTGTATTTTAAATTAGGCAATTTAAAATATATCAAATGATTTATATTGTTTGAACTAAATCGTACCAAAATTTAATTTGGTCCGATTCGATTAAATTTATAATTCTGGTTGGTTCAAAATAATTTTATTTTACAGAAAACTATATGGTTAGGCTAGGTTCGAAAAATAACCAAACTAAACTTAAAAAATATTCTAATAAAATCTTTCATTTATTTTTATCAAATATTTTTGGATAGATAAAATCTTGAATGAGACAGATATATCGTATCATTCCTATATCTATGCAATAAAATATATTATGTATTTATTTATTTTGAAAATAACTAATCATAGAAATGATACTAGTAATGAGAGCATGACTTTCATATATATATTATATATATATATATATATATATATATATATATATTATATATATATATATATATTATATATATATATATATATGAAAAAGCGATTCTTTTATTCCTTTTAATCTTTTTTTTTTTTTTTGAATTTTTTTGAAATATTTCTTCTTTTCTTGATACCCATTTACTAAGCCAACTCATTAATTCCTCGATCGTTTCCACAGCTTTATTCTCCACTTTTAAATTATTTAATCTTATGCTCTTTTAGTTTAGTTTTTTCTTGTTCTTTCTCTCTTTTAATTGATATGGCTATGTTATGAATATGAATTGAATTTAAATAAAACATATCATATGATAGGTAACTATCAATTGTTATGAATGAGAGGAAAATTCTTATTTATTTCACAAATAAAAGAATTACAAAGCTTAAATCAAAACTTTACAAAAAATCTCTCAAACACTCTTTATTCTCTATATTTCTCTCTGGTTTTTGGGATGCTAAACAAATGAATTTGGGGCTCAGTGCCACACGTTTTTGGCAGTTGGCAAAACGTGTTGCCAACTTTCATCAGCTGGCCAACTTAGCCACTCATGCATGCAAATTACATGTTGTAATCCAACAAATCTCCCTCTCGGTGAAAATGTGTCCTAAAATCTGAGCCGACCATCAATCACCTAAACCAGATCCTCAAAAGGATCCACCCCTGGTGGCATCTGTATGACTGTCGACATACCATGAGTTGGGATCAAGCCAATCGCAGTTCTCTGTATCTCCATACTTTGACTATATGGATAGTTTTGTCATCCCGGCTATGGCACGATAGATTTCAAACTTCTCATTCGGTAAAAATTTTGTGAACATATCGACACCATTATCATCGGTGTGAATCTTTCTGAGTTCTAACAGCTTTGAACTCAGGATGTCATGTATCCAGTGATACTCACATCAATATGTTTTGACCTCGAGTGGAAAGTAGAATTTTTACCAGTGTAGACAGCACTCTGGCTATCACAGTATAAAGTATACTTCTCCTACTTGAAACCCAATTCCTAGATAAATTTCTTCATCCACAGTAATTCCTTGCAAGCTTCTGTTATTATAATGAATTTCGCCTCTGTTGTAGAGAGTGCAACACATCTCTGCAACCTTGACTGCCATGCCACAGCTCCCCCTGAGAGAGTAATTAGATACCCCGAAGTAGACTTACAGGTATCCACATCATCTGCCATATCTGAATCGGTGTAGCCCATTAACATTGGTTTGTTGCTTCCAAAACATAATCTCATTTTGGATGTGCCTTGAAGATACCGCATTATCCATTTGATAGCATTCCAGTGTTCTTTTCCTGGATTTGACATAAACCAACTGACTAATCCAACTGCGTGTGCTGGGTGTGGCCTTGTGCACACCATGACATACATGAGACTTCCCACTGCTGAGGTATATGGAATATGTTTCATTTCCTCCTTCTCCGCTTAGTAGAGAGACTCTGTTTCGTACTCAATCTAAAGTTGGTAGCAAGAGGAGTGCCAACCGCTTTAGCATTGTCCATCTGAAATCGCTAAAGTACCTTCTTGATGTACTCCTCCTATGACAAATATAATTTCTTGGCTTTTCGATCTCGACTGATCCTGATGCTAAGAATCTGTTTTGTTGGCCTCAAGTCTTTCATCTCAAAAGACTTACTCAATTGATGCTTCAAATCATCAATCCTTGATTGATTCTAGCCAACTATCAACAGATCATCTACATATAACATTAAGATGATAAAGTCATCGTCAGAAAATTTTTGAACAAAAACATAATGGTCTGAAGTGGTCTTTTGTATCCTTGATCCCCCATAACTGACTCAAACTTCACGTACCATTGACTCAGTGCCTGTTTCAAACCATAGAGGCTTTTCCTGAGTCTGCACACATGGTCCTCTTTTCCTTTGACTCTGAAGCCTTCTGGCAGCTCCATATAAATTTCTTCTTCCAGATCCCTATGAAGAAATACGGTATTGACATTCATCTTCTCAATCTCCAAGTCAAGGCTTGCTGCTAAGCTGAGTACCACTCTGATGGATGACATCTTCACAACTTGATAGAAGATTCCATCGAAGTCAATGTCTTTCCTCTAATTGAATCCTTTGACAATTAGTCTGGTTTTGTACCGGGGTTGTGAAATGTGTTATTGTTGCTTCACTCTGTACACCCATTTATTCTTCAAAGCCCGTTTGCCTTTTGTCAATTTCACTAACTCAAAAGTGTGATTGTCATGTAAAGATTTCATTTTATCTTGCATGGCTTCCTCCCACTTTTCCTTGCTCTCTGTTTCCACAGCCTCCTTGTAGCTCTCGGGTTCTCCCCCATCAGTAAGCAGCACATACTCATATGCAGAGTATTTCATTGAAAGTCGCCATTCTTTGTCAGACCTTCTCTGTAGAACTGTTGGTGTAGCTTCTGGTACTGGTGGTTGATCATGATAATCATATCTGGGAGCTTCAACACATGTACCTTCATGATTGGGAACCTCATCTTCAACATATACTGGCACCGGTGTATGGGTTTCTGGATTCACATCAACATTTCTGTATTGTTGGGGCATTATCTTTAGTTATTTATGATATCGTCTATAGTCTGATCTTCAACGAAGACAACTTCTTAACTTCTGAGAATCTTTTTCTCATAGGATCATACAGTTTGTAGCCGAAATCATCTAGACCATAGCCAATTAAGACACATTGTCGTATTTTTGCATCAAGTTTGGATCTCCCGTACTTTGGGATGTGTACAAATATTTTGCACCCAAAGATATGTAAGTGCTCATATGACACTTCTTTACTTGTCCACACTTGATTATGATCATTACCTTTCAGTGCGACTGTTGGGGACATGTTCAAAACATGTACGGTTGTGCTCAGTGCTTCCCCTGAAATGTCTTTAGTAGCTTGGCTTGTGAGAGCAAGCTTCTGACAGTTTCGCACAAGGTTCTGTTCATCCTCTCAGCTAGTCCATTCAGATGAGGTGTCTTGGGAGGTGTCGTTTGATGTCGGTTTCCTTACATCTTGCAGTACTGATCAAACGAACTTCTGTACTCTCCATCATTGTATGTTTTTATGCATTTCAGTTTCTTGCGGTTTCTCTCTCTACGAGGGTATGAAACTCCTTGAACACTCTCAACACTTGATCTTTTGTCTTCAAGGTATATACCCATATCTTCATTGAATGATCATATATAAATGTCATAAAATAAAGTGACTCACCAAGTGTTCTTATCTGCATCGGACCATATATATCTGAATATATGAGATCAAGTACTTCTGATTTTCGTTAAGGTGGGAAACTCTGGATAACACTCTATCTGCTTTCCAGTCATACAGTGTTCACACTTCTGTAAGTGTGAGCTCTTCAACCTGGGAAGAACATTTCGTCGTCGCAGTGCTTCCATCCCCGTTTGACTCATATGACCGAGTTTTTTATTCTATAGTTCGGTTGCTTCATTATTGTTGACTATATTTATGCTGTCATTGGAGAGTTTAGCGTGCATCAAATACAGTGTTGAATCTTTCTTACCTCTTGCCATCACCATTGATCCTTTAGTGAGCTTTCATGTGTTGTCACTAAAGGTGCTACAGAAGCCTTCATCATCCAGCTTGCCTGTTGAGATCAGGTTTAACCGGATATCTGGAATATGCTTGGCTCTCTTCAACACTAGCTTTGTTCCGTAGTCTGTTTCAAGGAAGATGTCTCCAATACCGACGGATTTTGACTGGCCGTCATTCCTCATCCTTACAGCACCGTAGTCACCTAGTGTGTAAGATGAAAAGAAGTCTCTGCGGGATATGGCTTGTATGGAGGTGCCACTATCTGTCACCCAACTGGTCCGTGGCTGGCAAGATTCACAATATTTTCCTCGTAGATAATGAATAATTCCTTAGAGGTGGTGTCAGTGGTGGCAGTAGCAACTCTTTCTTGGTTAGAGTCAATATCCCTTCTATTGTTGTCTCTAGACTGCTCGCTCTTCAATTTGTAGCAACCTCTCTTCATATAGCTTTTTTTTTTACAATAGAATCATTCTATATCTCTTGTTCTTGATTTACCCTGGTATTTGTCTGATCTACCTAGGCCTCGGCTTTTTTTACTCCTCTTATTTCTATTAGTCCTCTTGTCACTAAAGCTTCTGAAGTTGAGGCTGATGCTGAGCCTTGTATTCTCGTCCTCTTTTTTTCCTCGAAGATTCTGATTTTTGCCATCTCCAGTGTGACTTTCCCATCTGAGGCTGAATTTATCACCATGGATCTAAACGTTTCCCAAGATTCTGGTAATGTATTTATGAGTATTAAGTCATTTACCTTATCACTGAAGTCTATGCCCAATCCAGACAATTCTTTCATGGTGCCGATGAAATCATTGATATGGTCTGCCACAGCTGTACCTTCATCGTATTTCAGCCTCATTATCTTCTGGATGTAGTACAGCTTGTTGTTGCCAGTTTTTGCTCGAAAAAACTCATCCAGCTTTCTCCATAAGACACGTGCATTAGTATCTTCACTAACATGGTTCATTACACTATCGTCGATCCACTGATGAATAGTACTGCATGTCTTTTGGTGAAGATTATTCGACTTTTCATCGGACATTGCTTCTGGTTTCTGCTCCAGAAAGACCGATTCATCATAGTCTTTCACTTATAGAAGGTCTTTCATCCTTCTTTCCATGTGAAATAATTGGTGCTTGTTAACAAAATCATTTTTCTGTTGCCCCCGTCCATCACAAAAATTCAAAGCAGAATTTCAAAAAACGGAGCTCATTGTTGCGTACAAATGGTCGAAAATGGTGAAAATGACAATTCATTTTCCAAAATCCGACACAGGGACCAAATGTAAAATTTCAGAAGTTACAAAGGTCAAAGTGTAATTTCTGAAAGTTAAGGGGCCAAAATATAATTTCTAAAAAGTATAGGGACCTTTCTAAAATTTACCAAAAATTTTGCTAGCATGGCACTGGTGTTGACGTGGCGGCTGACTATATGACATGTGGTTGTTGACTAGTCTGCTGATGTGTCGTGCTGACTGGGCTGCTGACTATGTGTGACAGCTAACGTGGCGCTGATTGGACGATGATGTGGTAGCTGACTCAGCATCTTCAAACTTCAGCAGCGCGTGGCGTGCATGGAGAGTCCTCTATAAGTCGTGTGCGGTGAGTGAGGCTTCGCCGGACCTCAATTCGATCATCGGAAAATACCACCATGCTCGTCTTGTCGTGAAAAAATCAATAGTATCCTCAAAACTGATTTTTGACGACTTTCGTCGGAACCGATTTTTCGAATTGGAGCTCTGTTTTTGAGTTTCAGGATCCCTCTGTGTAACCTTAGCTCATGATACCACTTGTTGTGATATAAACAATCACAATAGAGGAAAATGAGAGGAAAACTCTTCTTTATTTCACAAATAAAAGAAGGGTCATGCTAAATAGTGCCATAAGGACACTCATTAAGAATCCATTTTTGGTAAGTTTTCGAATCCATTTTTGGTAAGTTTTCATATCACTTTTATGGGGAAAGTAAAAAATTATCAAAATATTAATTACTTTTTCATTTTTCCTATAAAACTTTCCTAGAATGGATCATTAACAAGTGTCCTAAGGGCACTCATTAGCATTTCCTATAAAAGAATTACAAAGCTTAAATCAAAGCTTTACAAAAAATCTCTCAAACACTATTTACTCTCTATATTTCTCTCTGGTATTTTGGGATGCTAAACAAATGAATTTGAGGTTTCTTGTATAAGGCCAAAAATATGTGATACGGTGCCACACGTTTTTGGCAGTTGATAAAATATGTTGCCAATTTTCATCAACTGGCCAACTTGGCCACTCATGCATGCAAATTGCATGCTGTAATCCAACACCAACTAAGGATAATAAGCTGATCTCTTAATTAGAAATATAATTTCTCAATTTATTTAATTAATACTAATTATTATCCTTAAGATAAAGATAAACTACTAAGTCAAAAAGATAATTATTAATATAAGAAATAAATACTAATTAGAATAATCTAATGAGATTGTTACCTTAAAATATGTTTCATCAAGGATGAATTTGTTTATAACAATTGTCTTCTCGTCCGAAATTTCTTTCAAATATTAAATTTCTCGCCAATTATTTGAATAATGTATTTTTTGGATGAGAAGTTTAATATCAGTGTGACTCTAATATTAAATGTTAGAAATGTAGGTATTTCGAGATACCAACAGCCTCCCAAAACATCCACGAGATTATTATCTTAATTCTTTGATATTATTCATTAGATTAATTGAATTTAAATAGAACATATATAAAATATGTGTATTTATATATATAATAAGGTTCCAATAAAAATATCATCATTTTAATAAAATATGATTGCTTTAAAAAATAAGAAAAACACACACTACAATATAATATATATTGTCTTATAATATCAAAAGTTCATACTTTTCTATTTTTTTTCCTTAATCTTCATTCTCATTCTCATTCTCATTCTCATTTGAATAAATATTCGTGCATAATTACCCATCAATAGTGAACAGTGTTACCAATCACTCCATGATGTTAGTATTTAATTGCATAATCTATCATTAGGTAGCTTGGTGTAAAATCACTTCATATATATATATATATATATATATATATATTAGGTACAAATATTTTTGCACTTGTTTAGGTACAAATATTTTTACATCTGGGTAGTTTAATAGTAAGAAAGAATACAGAAAGAAAGAAAGAGAAAAAAGGAAAAGAGGGGAGAAGCTTGTTGTAGAATCCAGAAGAGAAATTTGATGGTAACCTTTCCATAAGTTTACGTGGAGTTGGTGATTTGTTTTTACATACAAATATAAATTTTTTTTTTGTTTTAAAATAAATAAATAAAACATATAAATAAATAAATTGCGTAAACGTGTGTCTCACTGACTCAGATCTTTCTTCTATCTTCAAATAATTTTTCTATTTTGTTATTATTATGATGGTGATGGTGATGCAGCTGTTGGTTGCTGTGGCCGTGTTACTTGTTACTTCCAAGCTACTCTCATTCCAATTCTTAATGGATGATGTTACGTGTTACCTTCACAAACATTGTTATTTTCTTCTTAGTCTTCCATTTTTTCTAATTTTTTTAAAAATCGTTGGAAATCACATCGTTAAATCATTTTCTCTCATTTAAACGAAGCAATTGAAATTTCCGAATGTCATAAACTCTTACAAAAAATACACTTTTTGTATTCGAACCCAAGACTTTAATGTAAAATCATGAGCTTTACGTCATCAAACCACGCCCCTTGGGAACCTGTCAATATACCCATTTCCAAAAAGGAATCATTTTATGATTGATCTTTCTTCTTATCAGCAGGATTATAAGGGAATTAAGAACATCATTTTTGTTTCTCTTCATATTCGAGTGAAAATAGTTATTTCCATTTTGGAGACCAAATTCACCTTTAATAAATATAGATTTCTGAGTGTGTTATAAATATATGTATTTAGTGTCCCAATATATTTTAGATTATATGTCTCTAAACATGTAATGTATTTAAAAAAAAAAAAAAAAAAAAAATCCATCATTGATGTGATATTGGTCATTTAAAAGCAAAGAAAAAAACACAAAAATGCAATGTTCATTCAATTAATCTCAACCACGTAACATTTATACCTGGCCCTCTTTATAATTATTATAAGATAATAATTCAATAATAACTACATTTTTAATTTTACTATGAATGACAAGAATTGAACAAACGAGCCTTTAAATAGGTATTACAATTAGATAAACATGAAAATTATAAATAAATTATATGCAAATCATGGTTAATAATATTGTTTCAATTCCTTGACAATTTGAAGTTATAAAAAATCGCAAAACTGAAAGTTAGACATTGGGAATTTTCTTATAATTAGGGGTGGTAATAGTCGGATATTCGATAATTTTTGGTATATTATAAATTTATTCGAAACTTATATCAAAAATTCGATACCTATCAATAACCGAAATAAGTTTTTGGTCGGTATTCGTAACTGAAATCAAGCGAAAATTTGGATATTCAATACCAACCAAAATAATATAAAAAATTATAAAATTATAAAATTTTGATAATGGATATCGCATACTCAATAATCGATATCCGATTGTCCAAAATTTTGATAATGGATATCGCATACTCAAAATTAATATTATCATATTTATTTAATATTTATTTTATTTTATGGTCGTATATCAACTATCTAATATTCGAAATATTAAAAATCATATCAGACTAAAATTAATTTTGATTACCTAATTTCCAAACCGAAACCTAAAGACTGTCCATTAAATTTTAGATGTCGAATAATTTTTCGATCAGATTATATTTGATATCCAAAATAATCGATCATATTACATTCCCTACGTATGATACCCGCATTTAGTTTCTGATTTTATGTTGTTGCAGTTATTATTGCCAATAAGGAGAATGATAATTCTGTCTTGGAAATTATTTTACCACTTGGCCCTTAATAAATTTTAATCATCTTAATGTTAAAAAGTTAACAGAAATAGCATATTTTTAAAAGATAAATGTGATCTTTTAATATACATACCGATTATTTAACGCATGTGTAAATTAGAACAAGCAATATGTAAGTTGAAAAGTAATATTTATCTTTTAATAGTATTTTTTTAATCTTAATATTTTAACAACAAATAAAATAATAAGATATTGAAAAATTATAGTTTTTGAAGACATAAAAATGAGAAACTTATTACCTTCAAGAATGGTCGGCTTTCGGCTTACTAATCCTATCATCAATTGGGCTTTGATTGGGTTTGATTATTTGAATGCTGATTCCGCAATTGACATTGATGTGTTTTCAATCAACTGTGAAAAGTTATTTTTTAAAATAAATAGTACTTAAAACAAATAATGTATTTTTTTTGTAAGTGATGTATTTTCTAGAATTTTTTTTGGATTGATTGACCAATATATATATATATTAGTTTTTGCCCGTGCCTACGGCACGGTGTTATAGAATTTGGCCCGTGCCTACGGCACGGTGTTACAGAATTAAATGATTTTATTTTTTAATTAAATGATGACAGTGCCTACGGCACGGCACGGTATTACAGAATTAAATGATTTTATTTTTTAATTAAATGATGCCGGTGCCTACGGCACGGTGTTACAGAATTAAATAACTTTATTTTAACTTTCTATTTTTTAATTTGAAAATTTGAAAATTTTGACTATTTCCATCAATCAATTCACTCTCTTTCATCCAATTACCAATGAAATGATCTGAGCCGTTAATTAAGCCACATAAAGAGAGCCGTTGGATTGACTCTCTTTCCTCCAACACCATTCTCCTTTATTTTATATATATATATATAACATCATTCTTTTTATTGTTCCATGACTCCTATATAAATTATGGATTAATATTGTTTAGACACTTGAAGTATTGGCACCTAGCGTATGTTTGAAGTGTCATGCTTTATTCTTGCATGTTTAGTTTATTAGAATGTCATTATGTAATTCATTCCATTTCTCGTGCAGTGTGTATGTTAAAATAAATGGATTTTATTTAAACTCCACGGTATTTTGGAATGTTACTTGAGTTTTATAAACAATTTTCGATTTTTAGGTGGATTTACTCTAACGTTACTTTACTTCAGAGAGTTGCCATTCCAGATCTCTAAAGTGAGTTATCTCCGAAGTGAAAGTGCTTAGGAGGATCATTAGTCACGTGATTTTCATAGGACATTCAACGAGATTATTACAAAATAAAAACTATCCCGAAAGTTTATTTGGTACATAGATTCTTTTGTCTATGTACGAGACAATTATATTACACGTGTCTAAATATTGTTGGACCTTTCAATAATATCGTAGTTCTACTAAGGAATCCTGTTATTGAAGTTTCGTTTAAAGAGTGACATGTGGCCTATAATAGTAAGGCAATAATTAGAACACATACATCTACTCCCCTTATTGGTGACGATAATTAGTTTATGCAGTGAAAATTAAATTTTTTTTGCCATCATTGAGTCACAAGACCCTCTGATTCGGCATATACAATACTCTTAAGACATGTTTCTAAGTATACATGTGATTTCATATTTAACATAACGTTAACACAAACAAAAAAATGTCTTTAATAAAGAACAATACGGATAAGTGTGATTTATACACACTTATTCATGCATCATCTGTTTATTATTTTGTTAGATTCTATATGATTTAATGTATTTTGGAGTTGTTTGGTGTTTTATTGATAGAGAGTATTAGAGCATGGATTTGGAGCAATTGTACGGGTTTTGGGAGCTTATGGATGCAACGAAAGTACGCGGGAAAAACGAAAACAAGCTGAAAATAAGCATCCTGGGAATTATCCCGAGGATATGGCATTGCGACGCTACCTTCTTGCATCGTAACGCTGCGGTGAAAATTCCGACTCTTCAGAATAAGCAGTAGCATATGCGCAACAGGACTCCAGGGTTTCCTGTAAATATAATATTACGTCCAAAACCGTAAAGAAGAGACTAATACATAACTCAAAACTTAAAACATATATTTTTAGAGAGATCCAAAGAGAAAGATTGAAGAGCGGCAAGAGGAGACGAAGGCAATGACGTCTGAAGTTGAAGGGATTCGATTCGGGTTTAACCTTCTTGTTTCTTTCTTTAACTCTAATGGTTTCTATTAGATTCATGATCATATTTTCATTATTTTATTATTTGGTCATAAACTAACTATATTATTCCAGAGGATGATATAGCCAATGTTAGAACCTATGTGTTGTTTGCCAATTTGATTGTTATAAAGTTTTAATTCAGTTTATACATATTCTCTTGCGTTTAATGATTCTTGTTTGTTGGTCACGATGATGAATGTTTAGAATCTATTGCTCGGGAGATAGAGATTTTGAATAGGATCTAGAGAATATAATCTATGAGATTTGTAGAGTTTGGGAGAATCTATAATCTCTTTTGAAGTAGTTAACAAAGAATCATTCAGCGTAATGAATTGTTAATTACTAGATTTTTATAGGGATATCGAAGTCTGTAATTGATAACATATTCACTCGGGAGAGGGAGTTAGAATAACTTAAGATTCTTAACTTATAAACTACTAAACTGAATAAGAATTGATTGGCAGGACAAATACATATGGGATAGCTATATGAAATCAGACTCTAGAATCTCTCTTATCATGGTCTATTTTTATCAAACGTTTTGTTTCTTAATTATTTAGTTTTTAATCTAAATTTAGTTGCTTTATAAATAAAGTTAGGTTTACTAATTATAATACTTAGTGTGAGTTGAATACAATCCATGTGGGTTCGACATTCTTTCACTTATCTTTACTAAAACTTGACACTGTATACTTGCGGTACGATATAAAATATCACAACAAGTTTTTGACGTTGTTGCCAGAGATTGTTAATCTAATTCAAATTAATACTATTACCAAGTGACATTGACTTTAATTTAGAATTTTTTATTTTTATTTTTATTTTTATTTTTATTTGTATTTGTATTTGTATTTGTATTTGTATTTTTTTCTTTATTTTCTTTCATGAAATGAACATTGAAAAAAGAAGTGATGACAACTGAAAATATAGAGAACAACCCACGTCAGGTGGAAATACGAGATCACTTTAAGCCAATCATTGATGTTAATTATTTTAGGATTGCCAATCTACCAATCAAAGCCTGTGTATCCCCTAAGGATCATATACTCGTCAGAATATACAAGCATATAATTTCATTTTCTCTTAAGATACTTGAGAATGTGTTTTACAGCCACCCAATGATCTAATCCTGAGTTAGAGTGAAACTTACTGACTGATCTCCATTGTAAAACAGATGTCCGGTCTCGTGTATAGCATAACATACATGAGACTATTAACTGTTGAGGCATATGAGATATGTCTCATTTCCTCAACTTCTTGAGGTGTCTTAGAAGATTATTCCTTTGACAAATGAATTCCATGTCAGAAAGATAAATTGACTTTCTTGGAATTCTGTATCCCAAATCGCACAAGAATCTTATCGACATAAGATGCCTAAGACATAGCTAACAGTCGTCTTTTGCGATCCCGAAGAATCTGTACCCCAAGTACATAACTGGTCTCTTTAAAATCTTTCATTTGGAATTAGTTAGCTAACTAGGATTTCACGTGTGATAATATTTTTACATCATTCCTAATGAGTAAAATATTATCGACGTATAACACGAGAAAAACCACATTACCATTAATGACGCGTTTGTATACACAAGGCTCATCGACGTTGTGCTCAAAATCATAAGACTTGATCGTGATATCAAATCTTATGTTCCAATATTGAGATATCTACCTGAGTCTATAAATAGACCTTTCAAACTTGCAAACCTTTTGATCTTGACCTTGGGCTATGAACCCGCTGATTGTACCATACAGATACACTCATCAATATTGTCATTCAAGAATACAGTCTTTAGGTCAATCTACCAAATCTCATAGTCATAATATAAGGCAATGGAAATGAGAGTGCAAATGATTTTATCATGGCTATTGGCGAGAAAGTTTCCTCATAGTCGACTCTTTTTTTTTGGTATAACTCATAGCCACTAGCCTTGCCTTGAAGGTCTGTACCTTTCTATATGCTCCTTTATTTTTCTTACAGATCCACTTGTAATCTATGCGTTTTACCCCATCAGATTAGTCTACAAGTTCCCAAACTGAGTTGGAGTATATCGACTTCATCTCGAGGTTGATGGCTTTGAGCTATTCCTCTTTATCACAATCATCCATTACACTACGATAGGTCAATAGATCATCTACACCATCACTAGATGCGACAACTTGTGCCTCTCCAACTCCAGTGTTCAAGTTTCCAAACAACCCTCCCAGAACTTCTAGGTGGTAGATCATTCAGATATACTTGAATCTGTCACTCAGATTTCGAAGGTGCTATAATTCTATCAACTTTTATTGATGATGGCGTGCTGGTAGAACCAGTTAGTAACTCCTCGAGTAATACTTTACTTCGAGGTTTGAACTCCTTTATATAGTCCTTTTCAAGAAATGGTGCATTTGTGAATGTAAACATTTTATTATCTTTCAGACAATAGAAGAAGATAGCTTACAAATAGACACATCTAAGAATGTGGCTCCAACTTTATAGTCTTATTCTTCAGTACATGTGTTGGACACCCTCATATATAGAAATATCGAAAATTAGATTTACGACTACTCCATAACTCTAAAGGAGTCTTAGAATCTGACTTAGATAGAACTACATTACGGATATGCATTGTTGTTTACAATGCATATCCTCATAATGAACTATGCAGTGAACTGCAACTAAACATATATCTTATCATGTCTAGTATAGTCCGATTTCTCCTCTCTGCAACATCATTCTGTTGTGGTGTTCCAGGTCCTATGAGCTGAGATATTATCTCATGTTCAACCAAGAATTCCTTAAAATCACTATCAAGGTATTCTCCTCCACGATCCGATCGTAGAGTTTTGATTGTCGTACCTAATTGGTTCTCAACCTTAGTATGATATTCTTTGAACTTTTCAAAGGTATATGACTTATGCTGTATTGGGTAAACGTACCCATATCTCCAATAATCATTAATAAATTGTAGGAGCTAAGCGAGGTTTACCGCTATGCCTATGATGTTCGGTGATCACGATATTGTTGGGCTTGTAGGGGTTTTAGGGGTTAAATCCGGTAACGCAGCGGAAACAGTGGAAAATCAAATTTTCCGATTTCAAAAAATTTTTCTCAGATTAATTAAATAAACATATTTATTTAATTACCCAATAATTAAATTATGAAATAAAATTCAATAAATCATATTTATGTGAATTTACCGAATTGCCCTTACACTTGGCATTTTGTTCATTTTAGTCTTAAATTGTTCAAATCAATTTTGGATGATTCAAAATCATTTCTAAGATGAACTTAACATGTCCTAAATGTCAAAACACCAAAAGCAACAAAATACCCAAAATTGAGTGACTTGGCAGAGAGCCTCACAAGGGGACATAATATGCATTTTGCACTTCCATGCTTCAAAACACATCAAGATGAAATCCAATCAACATAAGATTTCATATGTATCATATAAACATCCAAATACACAACATAAATGAAAAGCCCCAAATTTGGAAGTGGTCTTAAACCATAATTTTTCAATTTATTCAAATTGGACAAATTAGACCAAATTGGTTAAATAAATTACTTCAATAATATTTCTTCCATCCAATTAAAGTCTCAACACAATGAAATAACTATAGATCAAATCTATGTCATTTAAGAGTGGGTCAAAAACTCTAGATTAGCAACAAAGTTTCTAAAACCATAAAAGAATGCTTATTACTACACTAGTGATAAACTTACAAGTTCATACATGCTCAACACTTTCAACAAACTTCCATTCAACAAAAACATAAAGAATAAAGAAAAGAATAACATGAGAACATCACAAGATGTAGCCTAGAACATAAGGAATAGTTTCATTTCTAATAGCAAGTTAAGAAAACTTACTAAAAACCAAGCTTTTCTTTGTTTTTCTTTTCTTCCTCTCAAGCTTCTTTTTCTTTCTATCAATGGAGTTTTGGTTAAATTGTATTATATTATTTACCAAATGAAAAACAACACATTATATACTTGCCAAATTTTACCTTGGCCGAAATTGGCCATAAGTAAATGCAAGACAAATAATTTCAATTTCATTTGGTTTTCATTTAATCAACTTGTTAAAATATCTAATAAACACTTTAAAGATATTTCTAATAAGTCAACAAAGGCAAATTAGCCATTAAAACAAATATCTAAATCTTAAGATATTTATATTTTAATTAATTTAATCATTTAACAATTAAATAATTAATTAATTAGTTAAATACAAATATATTAAATATATGTATTATATTTACATTAAATATTAAATACATATATACATTTATGATTTTAGTCAAAAATCTCAATTTGACTATTAATTAATGTGTATTTAAATTAATCAAGTATTAAATGTAAATACACAATAATTAAGGAAATGACTATCGGGTCCCTAAACATGTATTTTGCGTTTAACCTTTAAACGACGTTATAAATAATCAATATTATTTATAAATTTTGCTCTAGTGCTCTACGAGTATATTTCATTATTGAGACACTCTAGATTCATGCATATCCGTCACGAAATCCAATTTCGTGTCCATAATTTATCCACCCGTAAATTATAACGATCACGGATAAACTCGCTGAATCATACAGGTCGAGGTCATGGAAAATGTATAATTCCTCCGTCATAGGTATCCGGACAAATCCCAGAGATATAGATGTAAACGTCAAATCTCTATAGGGATTATCCAATCGACTATTCTATTAGCAATCTCTAAAAGAATGTTTAGAACTGGCTTCTAAACTGTACCACGGGCCCATGGTTTTATCTGATTGCTAATCATATGGACTACCTATGCTCTGATACACAGAACTGACGGATCCTATCTTGATACACATAGGACACCCTGAGGATCTATCTACACCCAACGAACAGGCGGAGGTCTGATCTAAATAGATCGGTGATGTGACTGTCATCTAAGTGTAGAAGATGTCTCATGTGCCCACAATGGCATCTCAAGTCTAAGAATCACAAGTGCTATTCAACCCGAGAAGATTCTTATTGACGTTGGTGTACCATCCATTAAGAATCTTCGGTGAGGGTTCAATGTTTATCCGTTATAAATACCTACACGTCTATACTAGTCTCCAAGACTTATGGTTCATTGAGAAACCATTGGAATCATATATTCATGTATACGACATGTACCGGTCTCAACCGGTTTACTTTACTGACCAAGTAGTGTAAACCTTTACCAGGAACAGTCTGAGAATGACAACGTCATGATACAACTCAATGACAGTTGCGACGCTTTTGCAACGGCATCATGACTAGTCATTCTAAGGTCATTACGTCTTTACCATATTAAAAGATACATTATATTATAGAAACTGCATATATTATTCATAATAATAATGTTTTACAGAAGTATTCATAAAGAAATACAACCGGGAATTGGTGCTCTGAGCACCAACCCCAACAAAATCTCTCACTTGCTCTGGTGCCAATAACGATTGCATCTAATACCCATCGACTCCACGTGTTTATCAAACAACTTCGGAGGTAGGCCTTCGTCACCGGATCTGCTACATTATCTTCACTCGGTACCTTGCACACGATAATATCCCTTCATGACACAATCTCTCGAATGATGTGGTACTTGCGTTCTACATGCTTCGACTTCTGATGTGCCCTTGGTTCATTTGCTTGCGCAACGGCTCCAGTATTATCACAGTATAACGGAATCGCATTCTCGATACTTGGGACAACTCTCAATTCTGTGATAAAGTTATTTATCCACACAGCCTCTTTTGCAGCTTCAGAAGCTGTAATATATTCCGCCTCAGTGGTGGAATCTGCTGTCGATCCCTGTTTGGAACTCTTCCAACAAACTGCACATCCGTTAAGGGTAAATACGAATCCAGATGTAGACTTTCTATCATCCGGATCCAATTGGAAATCGGAATTCGTATATACGTTAACTTTCAGTTCGTTTCCTCCATAAATTAATAACTTATCCTTAGTATCTTTAAGATACTTGAGGATATGTTTAATGTCAATCCAATGGTCATTACATGGATTGGACTGATATCTGCTAGTGACGCTAACAACGAAACTGATATCAGGCCTCGTACATAACATGGCATACATTATGCTACCCAAACACGAAGCATAAGGTTGGTTAGACATTCTAACTTCTCATCTTCTGTTTGTGGACTCATCTTCTTTGAAAGATGAATCCCATGTCTGAACGGTATATTTACTGTCTTACAGTTACCAAAATTATACCGTTCCAAGATCTTATCTATGTACGTTGATTGGGATAACCCAATAGCCTCATTTGTCTATCTCTATATAGTTTTATCCCTAAAACATTGGAAACTTCTCCCAGGTCCTTCATGGAGAAATTCTTACAGAGGTACGCTTTGACGCTTTGTAACATACCTAAATCATTCCCAATAATTAGGATGTCATCAACATATAGGACTAAAAATACGACCATGCTCCCACTGGCTTCTGATACACAGGATTCTTCTGGATTCTTGAGAAACCTAGACGATCTAATAATCTCGTCGAATCGAAGATTCCAACTTCGTGAAGCTTGTTTAAGTCCATAAATGGTTTTCTTAAGCTTACATACCATGCCCGAGTTTTCGCTGGATGCAAAACCTTCCGGCTGTTCCATATAGATTTCTTCATCAAGAAATCCATTTAGAAAAGCCGTTTTGCCATCCATTTGCCAAATCTCGTAGTCATGATACGCAGCTATAGAAAGCAAAATCCGAATAGACTTAAGCATTTCTACTGGTGAAAAAGTTTCATCGTAGTCGACGCCAGGTCGCTGCGTGTAACCTTTTGCTACCAGTCGAGCCTTGTAAGTTTCAACCTTACCGTCAGGCTCGCACTTCCTTTTGTAAACTCATTTACAACCGATAGGAATAATTCCTTCGGGAAGCGAAACCAAGTCCCAAGCTTGATTCTCATGCATTGAGTCTATCTCGGATTTCATGGCACTTTGTCATTTCATGGAGTCGATGTCCAACATCGATTCTCTTTTCTTGTATCAAATACAAGCGTTCAGGAGGTCTAGTTACCTTTCTGACCTACGGAGTGTGTGTGTTGAAGGTCCTTCATCTACTTAAACTTCAGGTTCCTCCGTTGGTTCGTTGTTTTCAGGTTGGACTTCATCAAGTTCAACCTGTCTATGATTACCACCTTCTGACAAGAATTCTACTTCTAGAAATTTTACGAAGCGAGCTACGAACACATTTTGATGCTCGGTATCATAGAACAAATATCCCATCGTATTCGAAGGATATCCAACAAACTTAAACTTTTGCCATCGAGGAGAAAGCTTATCTTGCTGAGTCACCCTGACATAAGCAGGACAACCCCAAACCTTAATGTAATTAAGATTTGGTCTCCTACCGAACCATATCTGATATGGTGTCGTAGGAATAGCTTTTGAAGGAATCTTATTCAAAAGATGTGCAGCTGTTAAAAGAGAGTAGCCTCATAAGTAATAGGGCAAATCTGTGAAACTCAACATTGATCGGACCATATCCAATAAAGTCCGATTTCTCCTCTCAGACAATCCATTATACTATGGAGTACCTGGAGGAGTATGTTGAGCGAGAATCTCATTCTCCTTCATATAATCCATGAACTCACCACTCATATATTCGCCGCCTCGATCAAATCGAAGGCATTTAATATATTGACCAGTTTGTTTTTCTACTTCATTTCGGAACTCTTTGAACTTTTCAAAGGTTTTCGATTTATGTCGCATCAAATACACATAACCGTACCGTGACAGATCATCGGTAAAAGTAATGAAGTACGAAAAACCAATGTGAGCAGTTTCACTTAGTGGACCACATACATCGAAATGTACGAGTTCCAGTAAGTTAGTGGCGCGGTGTCCAACACCAGAAAATGGGGCTTTGGTCATTTTACCCTGAATACAGGATTCACAAGTTGGATATGGTTCAATGGTAAGATCCGGTATCAAACCATTCCTAACCAATTGGGTAAGGCGTTTAACGCCAATGTGACCTAGCCGCATATGCCAAAGTTCAGTATTATTAACTTCAGGTAAACTACGTTTATTAATTCCAGAACTTAAAATATCTTTTGAAGTTTGCAGTGTATAATGACCATGCTGATTTGGACAATAAAGGATCTGAATATTATTTTTATCATATAAATACAAGAACAATTCTTAATATTAATACAAAAGCCTTATGTATCCAATACAAAAAGTGATATAATATTAGTTACACATCCATGTACAAAATGACATTCATTTAACAAAAGTGTCTCATTCGGCAATGAGATCTCGCATACTCCCACTGCAACTGCATTCAGTGAGTCTCCACTCCCGAATCGCAACTGCATCTCTCCAGGCTTCAGCCTTCTACTTTCCTTCAGCACCTGCAACGAATTGCAAATGTGAATGGGGCAAGCAGAATCTAAAATCCAGTTGGATGTAACGGCTTCACAAGCCAAAGATATATCAATAACTGGAAAAATAAATGTACCTGATGTAGATGCTCTCTCCCTCCTTAGCTGGGCGATGTAATCAGGACAGTTCCTTTTCCAGTGCCTGATTCTGCTGTATTGATGGCATTTATCCTCAGAAGCCCTTTTGGGCTTTGCTATCTTCACTTGCGGTTGAGGACCCAAACCCTTCTTCTTCTTCCCTTTCTTCTTCTTTCCCTTCGACCAGGCCTGGGAAGAAGCAGAGAGAGAAGTAGGTCTTGGAGGGCGAGTCGGTACTCCCTACTTAAGGTCCTCTTCCGTCGTGAGCAACATCCTATGTAACTCATGGTAGGTACAGATAGTCCGTTCATGTTGAAATACATCACGAACTGGCGATATGAAGCTGGGAGTGAACCAAGAATGACATTCCTTCATAGAATGTCATTCAGAATGAGATTATGTTGCCTCAGTTGATCGATCAAATCGATCATCTGAAGAACATGTGGGCTAACAGCTTGCCCCTCATCCAACCGCGCATGGAACAATTCCATTGCGACCTTGTGAATAATTACTTGTTCTTGGTTCTCAAATGATTGTCTCAATCGCGTCATCATGCTATACTCATCTAACATGTCATAGTATTATTTCTTGAGTCCCGGAGATAATGAACTAAGGATGTATGATTTAACCCTTAAATCATCATTCTTCCAAGTTTCAAAAACTTGGTGTTCCTCCTCCGTAGCATCCGCACCAACAGCAAGGGGTAACAGACCCTCAAGAACATATCTCAATTTTTCGCAATCGAAGACAATCCTCAAATCCAAGTCTCGGTCAGCAAAGTTCTCAGCGCCTTTTAGTTTGTTCGCATCAAACATACGCGCAAACTGATTTGTGGATGGTGCCGCCATCGCAAATCTATCATATAGATCACGAAAAATGATTAGCAAAAAATAAACAGTTTCATATAATATCATAAGCATAAACTAGATCATGGATTTTTAATCTAAAAATACCCCTCCCACTAAATCATGCAATACTGTAATCCCCAACAGAATACAAAGATTTAATAATTAAATTAAATACAAAATAGTGAAAAGTGGATCCTGCAAATATATTTCAGCTCACAGTAGAAGCACGGTCTCACTTACGTATATTTATCAGGTAGACAACTCATTTGTCAATCACTCACCAGTGACTCCTGGGTTTCCGATCCTGATCGTTTCTTGTTGTCGCTGCTAAGGCAGGCCCACAAGGAGACGTACCAAGGTTAAACTTGTCAATGATAAACTCAAGTTACTTGCGTAATCCCGACAGCTAGGGCACGTTCAGGATTCCGCTTTCGCTTGAATTTATCTGATATCTAATATAAATCCGGCATAAATAAATCTATATCGGCTACATCCTCACAGCAGAGGCACGGTCTTGGATGTAGTCACGGAGAAATATTCATAAACCGTATTGACAAGACGGACCATATAACATGCATCAAATACATAATTACATTTAAACCTTATTAATTATGGATTTTCCGCTAAGTGTCATACACCCTAAATCTAACCAAATTAGATTATAATAAGCATGTACAAAGTCAAGAAAATATGATTAAACATCGATTTAATTAAGGCTAATCATTTTAGAGGGCCTAGAATCAGACTCGCTCTGATACCATTTTGTAGGGGTTCTAGGGGTTAAATCCGGTAACGCAGCGGAAACGGTGGAAAATCAAATTTTCCGATTTCAAAAACTTTTTCTTGGATTAATTAAATAAACATATTTATTTAATTACCCAATAATTAAATTATGAAATAAAATTCAATAAATCATATTTATATGAATTTACCGAATTGCCCTTACACTTGACATTTTGTTCATTTTAGTCCGAAATTGTTCAAATCAATTTTGGATGATTCTAAATTATTTCTAAGATGAACTTAACATGTCCTAAATGTCAAAACACCAAAAGCAACAAAATACCTAAAATTGAGTGACTTGGCCGAGAGCCTCACAAGGGGGCATAATGTGCATTTTGCACTTCCATGCTTCAAAACACCTCAAGATGAAATCCAATCAACATAAGATTTCATATGTATCATATACACATCCAAATACACAACATAAATGAAAAGCCCCAAATTTGGAAGTGGTCTTAAATCTTAATTTTTCAATTTCTTCAAATTGGACAAATTAGACCAAATTGGTTAAATCAATTACTTCAATAATGTTTCTCTCATCCAATTAAAGTCTTGTAACATCCCGCCTTAGCAGCAATGTTACCGACAGGAGACAGGCTAAACCCATCTCCATAAGCCTCTGATTCTAGAAAAATTTCGGCATGATGTATTCGTAACATCATGCAACCTGGCCTATAGCCAGCATCCAAATACAACATAAACATAAAGTCTCGGCCTCAGGCCGGCATCTCAACATCAATGCAATCTAAAGACCCAACAAATATGCGATGCAGGCATAAAGACATAATACAATCAGGGCTCCGTACCCGAAAGTACGTATATACAAAAACTTTACAACATAAGCATATGTGCTCAGCACGTTACAACAATACTCAAATACACGACTCGACTTCCCCAAGACTTGGTGACTGGCTAACTGCAACGCTGCTATCTGACTGCTCCGTAACTCTGAAATCCACGGTCGACCGTTTAGGTCGCCAACCTGCAAAACTCAAACACTGTAGTATAGTGAGTCATAAGACTCAGTAAGTAACTATGCTCCTACCTTTACAGTTTACATATTATTCCTGGGATTTCTAAGTGATTCACATATTCTCTATATTACCAACTCTTCATACTATCTGGTTCGTAGCAAATTGGCAAATATCCATCTCTTATATTCCTTTTTATGTGAGCATCCATACACTTATCACTATTTGTTTTCTCGTAACATGCTTCTAGCTTATTCTTTTGCAATCATTGCAATCATATATCATTATTAAATAAACCATACTATCATATATACGACATATATCCTCTTTTCATTAATAATATATTGATCATAAAAACCATGTATACAAGCTCTTATATAATTTAAATTTTAATTCGTAACAGAACCATTTAAATTTACAACACACTTAAGATCTCATCTGTATAATAATCATAGTACATTATACTACGTTGCTCACACACAAGTCTCACACCTTTTCCTTTTCTTAACTTCTTATCTTCTTTTACTCTACTACCTTAAGTTCAGGTAACTTATCTAAGTTACTTTCTTACTACTCTATTTAACATATCAACAATTCATCATTCATTAAATATTTACTATGCTTATAACACACGCAACCAAGTATTAGGTCTGATCTAACTATCCAAGTCTTATCCATTTACAAACATATTACTTGTTACTAGTCATTTTGTTTGCTCACACATATCATTAACAGCTTCATCAAAAACCCTTCACGCTTTTGCTGCGCTACTCAGTTATCTCTTAGATTTCTTAGTCATTCTTTGCCAGTTTGGTTTGGACACTAAATATAGTTGTCTTTCTCTCTTGTTATTGAAATATCATCAATTCGGCAATATAAAACATTATTTCTATTCTCATACTATTAGCAATCACGTACTCATATAAATAGGATCATGTTATCATATCATGTTATCATACATCAATGTTTTCTAAAATACTCATTGTATGTAGACATATGATTCATATAAACATATGTTATATACTTACATGAATGTGGTCACACTATCATGCATTAACATCAACTATGTGCATCTCAGATGAATTACTAGAATACATGATTTATATGCATGATTTGTAAATCATACTCTAACATATCATGTTTTTTAGAAAACACTTTTCTGAGAAACTGCTTTCTGAAAATTCTTTCTGAAACTCAGTTTGGAAACCTTTTGATAAAACTTATCTTTTTTTAAAATCATGCTTTAAATCTCTGATTTCTGAAAGTTGTTTACTGGGAATCTGAAAACTGAGAACTCTTTATGAAAATCTTTCTTTTCTTGTACTAATTTCTAAAACTGTCTTTCTAAGTTCTTTTCTGAAACTCTTTTCTGAAACTCTTTTCTGAAAAATGAAAACTGAAATCTGAAATCCTTTTTTTGAAAACCAAATCTCCGCCCTAAGGCGCATCTCCGCCCGTAGGCGCATCTCCTCCCGAAGGCGCATCTCCGCCCGTAGGCGCATCTCCACCCGTAGGCGCATCTCCGCCCAGGAATGTACCATCTGAGCGCTGAGGATCTAGGAGCGTCCCCCTAGTCCTCCACATGTGCACATGTGTATAAATCCGTCAATTCCAATAATGTACAACTGGGATGGGTCAAATCCCAAATCCCGAATCCATATGATATCCGTCAATTCCATCAGTGTCTCAAGTTACGTACTGGGGTGAGGTTTTACCTCATGCCCCGAAAATCATAAAACCATAATCTGTAACTCAAACTGTAAAAACAATTTCTGAAATACGGTTCTTTTCAGAAGCATTTGAAATCTTTCTTTAAAACATTTGAAATTGTTGAAAACATTGTTATCGTTTGCTCATTTGATGAAAACTTAAACACACACACACATACACATGCACATGCAAATGTGAATTTCTCATGCTTCTCTCTACTCTAGCCATGATTTCCTCTATAATGACCTTACAAACTACATGTTCAAATATCAACAAGATGCTTGTTCAAATCAAAACATGCTATATTTATGTTACATTCATACATATCTATAGATGTGCACACATTTAACCAACATAACTTAACTTACCTCTATAACTTACCATGCTGATGGCCCACAACCATATGTTGATATTGCATAAATTATATTCATACACACAATCAAAGTTATTCTACTACATCAATCATCAAACGTAAACGAGTTCTAATAACTTAGTTCTTAAACTGATTCGCTATTTTCTAACTATCTACTGGTACTCATGAATCTCATGCCGTAATCTTTTATACATTCTCATAGTATGCATATATTGCTCAATTAGGCCCTTATCTCATTACATACTTGTATCCTTACTCATGTTGCAAGTATTTTTATGTAATGCGTAATTACAAGCTTTTCTTTATAACACAAGTCCATATATGTTTATCTCATTTATAACTCTAATCTCATACCCTAGGGTGTAGTTTTCTACATCCCCCAAACCCAGGTCTAATTAAATTATATTTATCAATATGACATCATTCACATGTTCCATCTATATACATATATATACTGGTCTATACCTACGCATGTTTCTCTTTGCTTCTGAATACTTCTGTTTATCTTTAACTTATATCTCTACTTATAATTGTTTGCTCTTATCTATATATGTGTACCAATTCACTAGCTTCTTTCTTCTACGATCATCTTTATACATATACTAGTTTCATACATATGATTATATATAATCTTTATTATAGTACTACTTTTATACAACGATGACTTCTTAAGTAATCAAAGCATAAGTTACTTACCTGGCAAAACAAATGCCCACGGTCCGGGTCCGATCTGCCAAAACAAATCACAACATCTGTCAGAACCGCTATTTATGGAATTTACAACTTATCCATACTAAACTACGGACATCCCCGGAACACCCGAAATAACTCTAATACTACGATCTAAACTTTATTGCTCTAATACATGCTCACTTGCTATTCTGAAATGAGTAGATGCCTCAGATTCTCATTTTACGCGTTTACGGCAAAACTTGCCGAAAAGTTTCCGCAAACGCTACGGAAGTGTCTCGAACCCTCCGAACTAATTCGGAAATACTCAGTTACTCTCAAAATACATTATTTACATCATAACTATGTTTACGACCATCTACACTCAGTCGCGCGAGAAACTCCATTTTATTGGAAACTCGCTAATTCTACCGGATCGATCATATCTCGTCCGATTCTCCCCGGATTCTACCACATTCATTGTTTTAACATATTAAAACATTTCCAATTTATTTCATGCTAATTTACTACACTACGAGATTACTAGAAGCATCCGAACACGAATCGATACACTTTAAAATAACGAATTTTGAACGAAAAGTCGTACCAAAATTCCGAGGCCATATTCAGACTCATATCGGCCATACGAACGCGCTGGTGCGATCGGAATTCCGATCGGATGTACTGTTCACATGGGTCTACTATTCATCCAAACCTTCTTCTCTCGTTTCGCGTGCAACCGGCCGATGTTCGGTGAAACCGACTGCACACACTCGTAGTACTCATCGAGGGCTTCGATTTGACAGGTGGCACGGGCCGTGGTTCGAAGCGATGAGCCGGGATCGAAATAACCAAGGTCGCGCCCCCTTTCTCTCTCCCTGCCGCCGTTGCCGGCGTTTCAGCAGCCGACGCTGGCCACCATCCTGTTTGTCGTCACCGGATGATTTGACTGCCACCGGTGCGCCGGCCATACGCCGGCCGGATCGCCGCCAGCGTCTCTCCCCCTCTCACGCGTACGTGCAATCTTTCCTTTTTTTTTGTTCTGTATTCCTTACTTTAAATAATATTAATAAACATAATAAATACAAACAAAAATATCCCACTTTCAAAAATGACTAAAATGCCCCCACTAGGAAGGGTATTTTCGGAAATCAGCCCATTTGAAGCCCTTCGGATGCGATTCTCGAAAAGTATTCAACATGAAAGTTATTCGTCTCGGAAAACCGAGTCTGATAGTTTAAGAATCGACTCAATCGGAGTTGTTTGCAAATTTTGTGGCCAAAACTGTAAACTTTACGCGTTTTACGAAAATTGCGTAACCGGCTTTTGATCCCACGCGTTTTCCGACGCGACTAAAATTCAAAATATATTATTCTAACCCATATATCATCACTTAAACCCTTTCTCTTCACTATTATCATGCTCCGAGACTATAACATCCGTCCAAGAATCTTCTAGAACAATCCCGAAAATCTGGGATGTTTACAAGTCTCAACACAATGAATAACTATAGATCAAATCTAGGTCATTTAAGAGTGTGTCAAAAACTCTAGATTAGCAACAAAGTTTCTAAAACCATAAAAAAAAAAATGCTTATTACTACACTAGTGATAAACTTCCAAGTTCATACATGCTCAACACTTTTAACAAACTTCCATTCAACAAAAACACAAAGAATAAAGAAAAGAATAACATGAGAACGTCACATGATGTAGCCTAGAACATAAGAAACATTTTCCTTTCTAATAGTAAGTTAAGAAAACTTACTAAAAACCAAGCTTTTCTTTGTTTTTCTTTTCTTTCTCTCAAGCTTCTTTTTCTTTTCTTCTATCAATGGAGTTTTAGTTAAAGTGTATTAAGTTATTTACCAAATGAAAAACAAAACATTATATACTTGCCAATTTTGCCTTGGCCGAAATTGGCCATAAGAAAATGCAAGATAACTAATTTCAATTTCATTTGGTTTTCATTTAATCAACTTGTAAAATATCTAATAATCACTTTAAAGATATTTCTAATAAGTCGACAAAGGCAACTTAGCCATTAAAACAAATATCTAAATCTTAAGATATTTATATTTTAATTAATTTAATCATTTAACAATTAAATAATTAAATAATTAATTAATTAAATACATATATACATTTATGATATTAGTCAAATATCTCAATTTGACTATTAATTAATGTGTATTTAAATTAATCAAGTATTAAATGTAAATACACAAAAATTAAGGAAATGACTATCGGATCCCTAAACATGTATTTTGCGCTTAACCTTTAAACGACTTTATAAATAATCAATATTATTTATAAATGTTACTCTAGTGCTCTACAAGTATATTTCATTATTTGGACACTCTAGATTCATGCATATCCGTCACAAAATCCAATTTCGTGTCCATAATTTATCCAACCGTAAATTATGAGGAGCACGGATAAACTCGTTGAATCATACAGGTCGAGGTCATGGCAAATGTATAATTCCTTCGTCACATATATCCGGACAAATCCCAAAGATATAGATGTAAACATCAAATCTCTATAGGGATTATCTAGTCGACTATTCTATTAGCAATCTCTAAAAGAATGTTTAGAACTTGCTTCTAAAATGTACCACGAGCCCATGATTTTATCTGATTGCTAATCATATGGACTACCTATGCTCTGATACACAGAACTGACGGATCCTATCTTGATACACATAGGACACCATGAGGATCTATCTACACCCAACGAACATGTGGAGGTCTGATCTAAATAGATCGGTGACGTGACTGCCATCTAAGTGTAGAAGATGTCTCATGTGCCCACAATGGCATCTCAAGTCTAAGAATCACAAGTGCTATCCAACCCGAGAAGATTCTTATTGACGTTGGTGTACCATTCATTAAGAATCTTCGGTGAGTGGTTCAATGTTTATCCGTTATAAATACCTACACGTCTATACTAGTCTCCAAGACTTATGGTTCATTGAGAAACCATTGGAATCATATATTCTTGTATACGACATGTACCGGTCTCAACGGGTTTACTTTACTGACCAAGTAGTGTAAACCTTGACTAGGAACAGTCTGAGAATGAAAACGTCATGATACAACTCAATGTCAGTTGCGACGCTTTTGCAACGGCATCATGCTAGTCATTCTAAGGTCATTACGTCTTTACCATATTAAAAGATACATTATATTATAGAAACTGCATATATTATTCATAATAATAATATTTTACAGAAGTATTCATAAAGAAATACAACAGGGAATTGGCGCTCTGAGCACCAACCCCAACAGGGCTCGCAGCCCGTAGAGAGTATAGAGTAACCCGCGGGGACTAAACCAGAGAATAAAGGAGTCGCCACCCAGTGTGAACTATGAAAGATTTAAGGCCGCACTCACCCCTTGCAATGGAAGACCTCAATCCTTTGGGTTCGGAATGGTCCGTTACTTATGCCAGTATAATGGACGGGTTCACATAATGGTATATGCCAAGTCTTATGCAGTTCATGCAAAGTAATTCAAATAAACACAAATTTACACACCCCCATAAATATTAATAACCATAATAACATAGTTCCAAACACATATTAAATTAAGAAATATGAGATGCGATAACGAAAATTATAATGAACAATTAAAAGCAGGAAAAACATCAATAAATAAATAGCAAATAAAAATGGGGGTTAATCATGCATATACGAGTATTTCCTGAGTGGAACGTGTAGTTGTATCTCAAGTACAGACCACACTACCGTCCATTCAGATTCGGCTATGGAATTTAAGTCTGGGTTTTCATCCGATTATACCGCAAGGGATAATAACATACATAATCATCAATGTAATGTAAACGGAAATAAAAAAAATAGACATGAAAATATATAATAATGCATATATGTATAATCATCAACATGAATAAAAAATAAACAAAATAAAGACGGAATAATAAAATAACTATAAAAGTAAATAAATAGATTAAAAAAAAAAGAATAAGTAACGAAATGCCAAATAAAGGAAAAAAAATGTGACCAGAAAATTGGCCGTCTTTGATGTAGGACTTCGCATACCCGGCTGGACTGTATTCACGTCCAGCCATGCATGCAGTGTCCGGAACTATAAATTAAATATAGTAAGGGTGCCCCCAGGTTTTACCTTTTAAGTTGTTTTCTCGAGAGTTCGTTAGGCCGTCGGAATGATTGAACCTTGGTTTTAAGGTTCGCTGTTTCTGGTTGCTGTTTTGCTATTTTCTACATGTATAACTCTTCCTGAACCAAACAAAAGGTCTAAGGAAGAGTTGTCCATGCAAAAGAGTGAAGAAGAGTAGGCTAAAAGGAAGAGTGTGATTGCTGAGTTTAGAGAGCTTCCAGAATTGATAGAGAAAAAGACTCTAGCAAAATGTGAAGTGAAAAAGGATATGAGTGTGGTCTTGAGTAATGAAATGAAAGATATTGACGTTTCTATGCATAATAGTGAAGTGGTTGATGATGTTTATGATAGTGAATTTGCGATGGTATTGATGTGATCGATTAAATTAGTGATGATTATTTGGTTATTCATGATGCCAATGAGGTGTTTGAAGTTACTGTTGAAGGTGAATATCATGTGGAGCAATCTGAATTTGATTGTGAGTATGGGTGAGCACCGATTCCGGGTAGACCCGAAACCGGTTGGAACCGGACCAGAAATCCGGGTTTGGAACCGAAACCCGTTGTAACCGGTCCGGTTCCGGTTCCAGTTCCAGAACAATAGGAATCGAAACCGGACCATAGAACTGAATATAGAATCGAATTCGATACCCGTATTGATAATAAGGTAGCAGGCATTTGCAGCAACCGTGGTATGCATAAGAATCATGAGCTGCAACTTTATCCCTATTGTAAGCACCCTATTCAGTGACTGGAAACTATGGATTTATATATTAAAAAAAATAACCCTACACTGATCTGCGCTTACTGTTATGTGTGCTCCCGCGTTTGTGTTTTCAATTTAAGATAAGCTTGTTTGAGAAGAATTATTGGTTGCTATATTGGCTGGCATGTGCTTTTCTTTTGTTGGCAGTTTCAATTTTTAAAGTTTGATAATGTTATATAAATAGGGTAATTTGGAACTGAACCAGAACCGGATCGGAATCGGATCAGAACCGAATAATAGGGTACCCTATTTAATTGGGTAGGTTCCGGTTCCATGAGGAACCGGAACCGAAACAGGTTTTGCTCACCCTAGTTGTGAGGCCATGAGTTATGAGGTACAAAAAGTGCATGTGGCCGAAAATATAGAGTGTGATCAGATTACGGATGAGTGTGTTGATTGTTGAGGAAGCGACATGGGCATGTTGAGTTTGTTTTAAATGAGGTTTCAAATGTGAATCTAGATAGGAATTTCTTTGGGGTTGCAAGTGAAGTTAAAAATGAGAGAGTAGCAGTGGATAGAGATGAGAGAGCAAAAATATTGAAAAAAAATTCATCCATTGGTATTATTGACTTTTGCTCACCTTAACTATTCTTTTCCATGCGATTTTATTTTGTTCCAGGATTATCGTCACATTGATCTTGTCATATTTATCTATGATCCGGGTTCAGATTCGAGGGTGAATCATTTTCAATATATGAGAATGATGTGATCCAGAATGAGATCCGTTTGTTGGGCCAGGTTAACTTGAAGTTGTAGCTGATTGCATAGCTTGGTCAAATTGGTGTATTTGAGTCACTTTGGTGGAGTTGAAAGATTCCTTAGGTTCTGGAGTTTAGTCCATACATGAGCCTTTATATGAAGGCTTTATTATGTCTACGGCAATAATAAAATGGGTCATGCACGTGCATGGGCTGCCTTGATTGATTTTGGGCTTATTTCTGAATGGTGGATTAACAGCAACAGGATTTACACAGTCTTCGTATTTTGAAGGTAACTTTCCAATCCAATCTCTGATATTGGTGATTAAAGTTGTATTGGAAAGTGGACTCATGGATCTACAACTTTATAGTTTACGTCAAATTCCAATTCAGAATCCTTCTTGTCCAAAAGCGGAAGCAAATTATCCCTATAATTTTTATGTTTTATATTTTTTAAGGTTATATGATGTGTAAGTGCTGGGCTGAATTTTAATTAACTGGTAAAGTCCATGCACGAAAATTTGATGTATTTTTATATGTTATTAGGTTTATTTATTAGGGCTTGACTTTTATGTTGGTGTATTAATTATGATTTATTATTTTGGTTATGAGTTGGGTGTATTAATTAAGATTTATTATTTTGGTTGAGGGTTAAGAGTTTGGTATATTAATTAGATTGGTTGATGGGTCTGAGTTGTAGCCTCCTTATAAAAGGTTTGTTTTCTCTATGTTTTCTCTATCTTTAATGAAAATCAAGTAAATTTTGTGAGCTTTGAGAGACCCTAAATTTGCTCTCACTAGTTTTGGCTTATTAAAGGGTTGTTAACCCTTTGTATCGCCCCAATTGCACTCTAGGTTTTTTTTGCTTGTTATTCAAATGTTTAGAATTTCAACCGAACTATCTTAGATTTTTGGGAACAATTTTAGTCTTTTGTCGGTTTGCTTGACTTTGTTTCAAGCAGGTTCTCATCAGTCGTAGGGTAAATTAGTTCACCATATAAATCTAGAATTTCTATCATCTCGAAATCCAAACTTGATATTGACCCAAAATAGACACCATTCGTAGGGAGACGAAAACAAAATCATCTCGATGCACCTTTTGAATTTCATATTTTCGGACTAACAATGGAGATCACGTGATATATTGTCATATATCCTTCTCTCATTGACTATTTTTAAATTAAAGGTTTCTACTTAAAATATCTAATATTTTAATTCACCGGTGTCTACAAGTTTATACTCAGCTAAAATAGAAATCAACTTTACACTAGTGTAATATTAGTGATATATCTAATTTTAACTCTTAAAATTTTATTCACTAATTCTTATTAGTCCCAACTAATTTTTTACTTAGTTAAACTAATTTAATTAAATTTGCTTTATTGACCTAATTAATTTTAACTCTTAAAATATTAGCTCACTAACAAGTTTAAAATTAGAAATTCAAATAAGGGACAAAACTTTTTAATTAAACTGTTTTTACTAATATAAGCGTTTATAAATTCTAATGGTACGTGAACTTGTGTCCCGGGTGTAGACCACACTATCGTCCATTCAAAATCGGCTATGGAATTTAGTCCGAGTTTCCATCCGATATACCAATGGAAAATATAATGCACTTATAAACATAACATATATCATATATTATATATATTATATATATATATATATATATATATATAAATTGAATTTCTAATTTTTAAACCATTAAAACAATTATCCTATTAATTTATTTCATGCATATCATATTCCAATTTAACCTTTTTAAATTCCACAAAATCAAATTTTATGACTAGAATATTCTTGCATTTATTACATGTTATGGCATGTGAAAATGCAAGAATAGGCATCCAAGCCATATGATATGTTATTCAAATATTTCGAATTAAATTTACATATAACATAAAAAATAAAATTGTATTGACCGAGTTCTTATTTTTCCTATACTAATCTAATTAGTACAAAATATACCAAGTCGTCCTTTGATCTTCAAATCTTACTCCATGGATTGGGAAAAACTCCTTATGAAGTAGCTGACGACATCGGCTCTCCAATGTACATAAAAGTGGACACAACTCAAAAATTACATAAAATTTATTTACAATAATTTGTAAAAATTGTCTTATAGCCTTAAATTCCCCAAAAATAAAATAACATAAAAATAAGAACCGGAAAAATTTACGACCAGTTCAATACATTCATCACATGAACTTAAAAAAAAAAAATATATCCATCATATAAACATAAAATTTATTTCTACTCATCACAACATACAAAATATTTATATCACAAATAAATAAATAAAACACAGAAACTTTTTTAATAAAAATAAGAAGGGTTAATAACACTTTTCATCCTCCCTCTTGATGCCAATTGTAGGAAATGATTTCCCGCGCGGCGGAAGCATGTTAGGAATTAGGATCGACCTTGAAAAAATTTCCGCTTTTGCCCCCTCTTAGCCGAAACTGTCCAATCTCTTTGGACTTGTTTTGCTTATGTTTTTAATGCTTTTTCCAGCCTCGAACAACAGCCCAAAAACTGGACTGTTTTGCACACTGAAAACCCCTTGTGCACAGCTCACTGTTTTGTGATGGCTGTTTGTTGTTTTTTCTGCTATTGTTTTGGATCATATATAATCACTCTAAAATAGTGCCAAAATGTCCATAAAATACCCCTTTGTGTACCCAAATTTTCGGGGTAAAATTACAACAAAAAACAACTCACAAAAAACTAGCAAAAGTGACGGAAGTAAGAAGAATTTTCTGCTCACTGCCGTGAGTTCAATGATAGGAGAGAATAGAGATTTGTGCATCAACACCAATTGATCTTCTGTGCTATGACTCATTACCAACAAAAGATATAGTGGGTATGCTCATAAAATTATTATCTAAACATCTCAAATATTAAGAGATTGTCCACATGCCAAGGGTCAGGGACCTGGCAACTGTGTTTCTCTCCTTGGTGCTGGTGTGAGCATTGCCAAGAGGTTGTTCTCTATATTCTCGTATAAATTCTTTTGATTTTAATATCCTTGTATGATAAGCTTGGCTCTTGTTCATTTGGATTCACAGACCATGAATGCAAATGATTGTGACATGGTGATACTGCAAGTGACATGGAATGATGCCTCAGGCTCTCTTGTAGTGTATGCTCCACCATCAATGAGTTTGGTGATGAATGGTGGGGATTCAACCAGCTGTGTGGGCCTCCTGCCATCGCCATTCTGCCAGACGGTCATTTTGGCCAACTGAGGGCAACAATAATGAAAGTGGCGGATGCCTCCTTACGGTTGGATTTCAGATTTTGGCGAACAGCCTTCCAACTGCGAAGCTCACAGTTGATACCGTTAGCAATCTCATCTCCTGCACAATTCAAAAGATCAAAGCAGCAGTTCTAGAAACATAGCCGTGGGAGATATGTAACAGTGTGCTGCATGGCTTAACTCATCGTTTTCTTTTTCTTTTTTGAAAATCAATAGGAGATACAGAATGGAGCCAGGGACATGAGAGAGCTTGATAGTTTGAGATGATAATTTGTATTAGGGTTTTCAGTCAAGAACCTATGGAGAATTTTTGCTGGACGGTGGATCTCATTATCCAAGGGTTTGTTAAATTTAGTGTATTGTTAAATGTTAATTATTCATCTTGTCCACCCGTAAAACTACTCTAATCTAAAATGTCCCATTAATTTCCTTTAATTCCCAAATCACCCCTTTCTTTAATCATTTTCACCATTTCCCCCTTCAAAGACACACCTTCTTCTCCTTCTCTTCCTCCCCTTCAGGTTTTCAGTTCTCTCGATCAAAAACCAATTCAAAATCAAAACCCTGCAACACCCTATACCCTAACCACCCACAAAAAATGGCCATTCTCTTTTCTTACACAACCAAACTCTTAAACCCCAACATAACAAAAACAATTACAACAAAACTTATCTCAATAATCCCATTAACAAATTATTACAACTTCACATCAACAAAACTCATGTCCCATAATCGCACTTCAATCCCCAAAAAGCAACAAAGATTGCGCGACCATGCTTACGATAACTACATGGAAATTGAAAAAAAGATGCGCAAAGTCATAAAGTTTCAAATTTTATTACTTTCCCCAACACAATCAAACGCTGCCCATTTCTCGCTTGGACTTTCTCGCTCGCCGCATTGGTTCAAACGACAAGAATTTGGTACGTTTCTCCTCAAATTCCCTCATGTTTTTGAAATTTTTGAGCACCCAGTTCAACGAATTCTTTATTGTCGTTTAACTCGAAAAGCTTTATTACAAATTGAGCAAGAAAAGCGAGCTTTGGATGCCCAGATACCCGAATCTGTGATTCGGTTGAGAAAGCTTCTTATGATGTCGAATTCAGGTTGTTTGAGGGTTGAACATGTTAGGATTGCAAGGTCTGAATTTGGGTTGCCAGAGGATTTCGAGTACTCTGTAGTTCTTAAGAACCCGCAACTTTTTAGATTGTTTAATGCTAAGGACAGTAGAGATAAGTATATAGAGCTTGTTGAGAGAGATTCTAGTTTGGCCATTTGTGCTATAGAGAAAGTTAGAGAGAAAGAGTATAGAGAGAGAGGTATGGATGCTGAAGATATTAGGTTTTCGTTTGTTGTGAATTTCCCGCCTGGATTTAAGATAGGGAAGTATTATAGGGTTGCGGTGTGGAAATGGCAGAGGGTTCCTTATTGGTCACCGTATGAGGATGTTTCAGGGTATGACTTGAGATCGCTTGAGGCGCAAAAGAGAATGGAGAAGAGGGCGGTGGCAAGTATTCATGAATTGTTGTCGTTGACTGTGGAGAAGAAGATTACTTTGGAGAGGATCGCACATTTTAGATTGGCGATGAACTTGCCTAAGAAGTTGAAGGAGTTTTTGCTTCAGCATCAAGGGATATTTTATATTTCAACAAGGGGAAATCATGGGAAGCTTCATACTGTGTTTCTTAGGGAGGCATATAGGAAAGGTGAGTTGTTAGAGCCGAATGATTTGTATTTGGCGAGGAGGAAGTTGGGTGAGTTGGTTTTGATGAGCCCAAGGAAGGTGAAGATGGACAGGGAATTGGCTAGAAATAGGAGAGATAGGAGGGATAGAGATGATGCTGATATGGGGCATATCGCGATGGTCCATGCGAAGAATGATTTTGAAAATATTGGGGTTAAGGATAATGTTGGAGGAGACAGGAAGGGGGATGATAATTTGGATTCAGCATGGGGTTCTGATGTTGAATCTGATATAAGTGATGAGAATGATGAGTGTGATTCTGATGAAACTATCGAAACAGAGGAGGAGGAGGATATGGGGATGTAAGCGAGTGACTGAAATAGGTTTTTGGCCTATGGTTCATATGATCTTGATAGATCTATTCCTTTTCTATTTATACAAATCATCCAGATCATTTGAAACTGTAAATCTGAACATCGTGGTGAAAATTAGAGAAAGCACACCATGAACTCGTAAATATTCATGACTCAACCAATGATGAATTACCAGCACAGGGTGTAAGTTTCTCATTCAAGGCTGAAGAAGCACCCCACGCGTGAATTGGATTCTGGCAGAAACTTATATTGGGAGGAAATATCTAGACACAGTGATCTCATGTATTATTCATCATCAGAGAGTGCTGAGTGCTTCAAGTTTGACATCGGGTGAACTTCAGGTACTCAACAGAATTTAGGGAATTAAATTTCTGCCGTGCCTTTTCCTTGTTTTGATTTGCAAACTGGTTGAAAAAATATCAGTAGTCAGAGCAATTAATATTTAACCTGGAAATTTTTTCATGGTTCGTAGATATTTGGCTCCAAGACACTGTTCTAGCTATCATGTAAGTTCACCTAGATAAGCAGTTTTCTAGTTTGTATGGTGTTAAATTTTTTGCTAATAAGAGACTGTGATGCACTGGATCTTTGCCTTTGTGTATGTATGTATATACATTGGATCAAAGTTGACAAATATTTAGCATAAACAAGATGTTGCATTCTATTGAATTTTACGAGCGTCTCCTGGAGATATGAACTATTGACACGAGTAGTTTACTACTTAAGTTGTTCCAAAACCTCAAGTGAATTTATGTTGGAATTGAGAAGAATATAATCAAGTTACTCCAAAGCATAGCTTCAGTCATGTGCTAAAGTTCAGTCAAGTTGAAGCTTAAAAATACCCCATATACTCGAATTTTAGAAATCTATATGCATATGTTTGAAAGAATACGGATATGGGCATGGTCCCAATTGATAATCGTTGCTTGTGCTTGTTTGTGCTGGCCAACAACAAGCATATTACCACTTTTTACTTGCTTTTCAGATTGATTGTGGACACATTAGCTTAAGCAAAGCAGTTTTCCTGCTGAATCAATCTTTGGAAACAGTGAGTTGTAAGCCAATTTGATGTACAAAAGCCAAACTGGAAAAGGGGATGCCCCTGGGCTTCAATCAGAAGCCATTAGCCAATAGCCATGAGCTTTTTACTTTACAAGTGCTGGTGGTGGAAAGCATTAACATGCAGGTTGGTTCAGATTTGGTGAGTTTGACCAGCCAATATTTTTTAGATCAAATGGTCATTTTTCATATGAACAGATTCAAATTGTATTATTATATCTCTTACCGGTACCCACTCAAAAGAACAGATACGAGTGTATATGCATGATCATTATTACAACTCTTCAAGATTCCTCATTAGAGGAGTAAAATGAGTTCTGAATTATAAGCCCAGTTAAAATTATTAATCCTGTTATTAATATTTTAAT